>JAODOY010024895.1:7032-23736 GCA_025399855.1 Forbesichthys papilliferus | reverse complement strand
GAAAATGTACCGAACCGTGACTTCTGTACCTCGGTATGAACCGAACCGTGACTTTTGTGTACCGTTACACCCCTACTGACTATATAGGCCTAATCCAAGGGGTCGACCAGGGAAGCCGGGAGAAGTTTAACTGAAACACGGAAAACATTATATATTCAAAACAAGCATCCAACACACAACCCACGTCATGGTAAAAGTTGGTTGTGAATTACGTATTGATGTGCCCTACACCAGCGACAATGACTTTGTCCAGATGGAGCAGTAACTTAATCCAGTATTTTAGTATGAAAGCGACGCAGTTCATATGGGTGTTTGTAGGCTATGTGGGTAAGTAGTGTGCCTTCTAAAGCAAACTCAACATTGGTATCATTAAGAAACAGCAAAATGTCAACTTACTATAGTAATTTCAGGTTTGCAGCAACATATTCCATATTTTCTGTAGACCGGTAGATATTTTAACCAGCAGCGAAAAAAGGTTTGGTTTGACCTTGAATGTTGAACTTTTTGTGTAAACATGTCAAATATTTTAGATTGAAACTGTTACCCTTTGTCCAGTGTGTTTGTTGAGAACTACCTCCTCAGTTTGCTGCAAACTCAAGCAAACGGAAAAATGTTTGCCAATTCTAAACCGCTATTGTTGTGTGACATGAATTATTTGTTGTGAATGGTTACACTAGTTTGCTTGGCAAAGTAATAATAATAATAATACACTTGCGCACCCAATGTGCAACTCAGCGTGCTTTACATTTAAAACTTTACATTTACATAAAAAACAAAGGATGAAGGGAACAAATTAAATTAAAAATAAATAAGAAACAACGGAAAACTAGGTAAAAGCCATGAAAACAATAAAAACCATTATATATATACCCCCCCGACTTTAACCCAGGCTTTTGGTAGTAGGTAGTCTACAAACCACGAAGCGAATAAAACAAATGCCGTATTTTTTCATTTATTCATCTAAATGTAATTAGCTGGAAATATGCAGTCTTCAGGAAAAACACCTTTACCTAAACAATTCAATATCCATTGGCCTTGAGGAACATGCATCAGCTGTTACTGTCTGCTCTGTGTGTGTGTGTGTGTGTGTGTGTGCGTGCGCGAGCAAGCTATAGAGAGAGAGAGAGAGAGAGAAATGAGCACAGGAGAGAAAAGCACAGGAGCAGCGCAGCACTTTAACTTATGTCTTATGTCAGCAACATGCATGTAAATACAATATTACCGCGGTCAGAAAAATTATCGAGGTTATTTTCATACATTGCACAATAAGGCGATATAGTAATTATCGTGACAGGCCTATTGTTGTGTGATGTGGTCTGTACCACTTTGTATTCATTTACAGAGCCAGGGCTGTGTAAAAACACCACATACCTTTTTCCGCACACACACAGCGGTTACTGTATAGACTGTGAGTATTCACTGAATTTGGATTAGCTTACAATCGCTGACTTTACCTATTACCAAATTTACATTCACTCAACGGATAGAATCTTCTGCATCTATGGTTGTCATATTAAGACAACATTACCAGTTGTCATATCACATTCATATAAACAAAATAGATAAGGATATTTGAATAACATTCACTTCTTGACAATATGTACAGTACTGTAGTAAATAAGTAGATGAATGCAAATATTGATGTTTGACTTTTTTTTAGCTCAGAAAAACATAATCAAAACCAATTATCTGTATGATTTAATCTGTAAGAAATTAACAAATATATTATTGGTATAAATTGGTCGGATAAAAAGTGTTTTTCTGTAATTTTGTCAATACATGGACAGACTTAACAGAATTAAATGAGAACTGCCTTGGGCAATGTCATTTCACACCAGTGGCACAACTGCTCCAATTCGGGGATGGCAAACAGTCTGCATTGGGGAAACAATGACATTCTGTGTTCATCTTATCAGAGCAAATAAATATTAGCTCAGCGCTGATGGAGCCTTGTATAGGCGAGATGCTGCTTGCGAGTGCCGCGGGGCCCAAAGGCGTGTTGTTGCTTTCCATCTACAGTCTCCCAACGAGAAGAAATGTATCTCCCTGACCTAAGCTAACACCTCCAGATGTGCTGATAAACACTGAATATTTATAATTTTCTCTCTCTCTCACACTTAGTCTCTCGCTTCACACAAGCTGCCGAGGACGTACAGTAACTACTGATAATGCAAACAATGCAACCACATTGGGGCCCGGCGTTGGCGAGGGGCCCTTGAACGTGTGACCTTGGTAACGATCAGCCGCACCCGTAACTCTTCCTTCAACCCGCTTATCAAGCGCCAGAAACACCAGTAGATACAGATGCTGCTGATTCTTTTTGCCCGAGGTGCTTTGGAAGATTTTCCGAGGCCATGCGGCACTGAGAGGTGCGCTGCGTGAGCAAGACGTTTCAAAGTGTAGTAATTATTATAAATATTAACGCTAGAGGCTCCCGTGTATTAGTTTCCATTCACTGTAAGTTAGTGCTTACTCAAAGTTTTTATATTCTGCAATTTGCAATTTATTTCTGTACAGTTTAATCTGAATCCCATTTGGCTGCATTAATATTTTAGGTTTCTAAATTATTAATAATGTAATGTAAAAGGAAGTTAATATTATTATATGATTATGGATTAAATCATCAAATTGGCACCCTATATGTCAAGAATGTGATTAAAAGTGTTATATAAATAACAAGTATTAACAAATAAATATGTGTTAATACTTGAAATGTAATAATGGGATACAGTATAGAGTATAGAGTGCTCCATATGCAGGCATTTTCTGTAATGGTGTCATTCTTGAGTTTGTTTACAAAATTTGCTATACATAAAGCATGTTATCTTACTTTGTAGTCACATTATTAGTTACATTTCGATTTAGTAACCAATCGATTTTATGTTCAATTGTGTAAAGTTGGCCAGTGGAATTCTGGGATATGGTGATGACGTAGGCTACTGCATAGCAAAATAATTTCACAAGAAACCTCTTAAATGTCAAGAGTGGGAAATGCAGAAATGTATTAGAAACATGAAAGCAGACATAAGAAACAAATAATTAAAAAGGCAGCCGAAATGCAAAGCTTATAAATAGAGATAATTGACATAGCTTTGAGCAAGTGATTCCTTACTTACCCTCATAACCCTTATGCGTTGGCCTGGCCTGGTCTAGTCATGTTGATCTGTAATAACGCCGTCCGTGTCGGCAAATGTAGTCAGTAAAAATTTGTCCACTTCGTCTATCAGTAGCCACTTCGAGTTTATAGCTCTTCTGAAGTGGTATGCAGAATTTATATGCTCATATAATTAGTGCAAAAGATGGACAGACAGAGATTGTCATCATCTAGCGAACAACCATATCATGGTAGGAATCGTAGGCTACAGAAAATTGAGTGGGCATGAGCAGTAAACTATACATTTGTTTCCTTTTGCTGTTGTTAGCATTATGTTAGCATAATGCATTGATTGCATTGACAGGTCTATGTAGACTTCAAGATGGTGTGATAGAGCCAAGGCACGAGTGTATTTTGCATCTGCGTGTGTGTGTGTGTGTGTTTGAGAGAGAGAGAGGGGAAGGAGAAAGTAAGGCGATCCTTATCACAGCAATTTGGCAAGCCTTGGAAAACAGCGTATTAAGCAGTGTTTCACTAGATATTTATAACTTTGACACCTTTTCACCACTTTTTTTTTTTACATTTATTTTTTTTATCACGTGAAACATCGTGATGCTCGTTAGCCATTGGCGATGGATGATAGCATTGTATATTGGCCTAACCCTAGTATACAGTATAGTTCTCATTTCCATACACATAGACATGCACCTGCATGCATTCATACACACATACACATGCACAGCACAGGCTTAATACAATGTTTAGTGGTGATGCAAGTGTGTTGAAATTTTGCAATGCCACCACAAAGAACGGTCGCTGTTTTGGTCTGTGTGGCGGAACTTAGAAAAACAGCGATTTCCCATGTCACTGAAAAAGTAATAGGTATTTTTGTCATGCTTTCACCTGAGTAGCTCAATTTATCATAATCAGTGCATTTGCACCTGTGAGATGGAACAGGAAAAAAGAAATCAAACAAAGCTTATTTGTTACCAGAGATAATATGAATGAGCAAATGTCGCTAACTGACAGACTGACTGTCCGGCTTTGTTAAAAATTGCATGCACTACATTCTAGAGTCTCTAGACCGTAGGTGGCGGTAATGCACCATGGAGAATGTAGGTGGCGGTAATGCACCATGGAGAATGTAGGTGGCGTTAATGCTAAACTAGGCTAGTTTTTACTTGTTTAACACATCATTAGTGTTAAAGCCCCGGACACACTGCAAGCGATCCATCCGCTCATTGCCCGTTGCTTAGCTGAAAGTTGGTCGCTTGTTTACATTCCAGGCTGTGGTTGCGTATCTTTCCCACCAAACATGGGTCAATCAATGTGTCAGTCAATGATATCCTTTGCTCCCGTTGGTAGTCTCCTCAATGACGTCGCCTGAAGTTGAGTTTAACTCAGTACCCGCACACTTTGTGTCGCTGACCGTTATGTCGCCCGTCATCGCTTCAAGGCGCTAAATCTTATTGACTTTCAAATATCTCTTGTCGCTGCTAGTCTATTGCAGCCTCACAGAGAACAATAAACCGGTAGCCATTCATAAAACATCCATTTTCTCTTCTAGCATACAATCAACAATCACCTTGGCATACAATCAACTTCTGACTTGTAATGTCACAATTGATACATTTGAGATAGATCATTTATTCACAATATTCTTTGGGACATGGTGCACTTTAAATGTGATTTTTCATTTTACAGTAGCATGGCTGTAAAACTTAACAACATTTTGGATTAGAATTAATTCCAAATTGATCTTTAGTGGTATTGTCACAGGAGGGAATTGTCAGCATAATTGTAGCTAACACTGTTTTTCATGTATTGGTTTTATCATTACCAAACAATGTGTCAGGATCCTGACTTGAGGGACCTTGTAAGTGCTGGTAGGCAGTACCTTTTTAAGCATGCTGTCAACATTATTCATCAATGGGGAACAGGCCCCAGCTAATCTCCCTGACCTGACAATGTTAGTGCTAAGGCTGTTCCTTAATAATGTATGCTACTATGGTAACCAGCATAACTAAATACATTTAGGCTCTGGCGCATACATACATACATATATAAACATACAAATTTGAACTGGTAAAGGTTTTACTATATTATTAGAATAGAGAATTGGTTTTAGGGTTTAAATGATTATGTTTAATTAAAAAATGTGTTTTAAATCCAGTATAAAAATCAACATATTTGATTAATAAAATAACAAAAAACTAACTGTGCAACATTCAACTGTCCAGTTAGAAAATAATTAGCTTTGAGCCACTGAAATAATAAAAAGGTGTGCACAATATCTGGAAACTAGAATGAATCAATTAAATCAGAAGATCCTAACACCTACACTTACAACAATGAAGAAATAAACACTAAAAACACGTCTGTTTTCATTTGTTGATTCCTATTGCTCTCATTTCAACAAGGTCAGTTTATCTGATTGTTCTCTCCCGAGCAGCTTGTTATGACTGAGCTTAGTTCATGTAGCAGTCATTACCTTGCTGAAGAGGGCCATTGTTTTGTGAACAGATATACAGATAGGGAATATTAACAAGCTAAGCTATGCAGCCTAAGCCGAGATCTCTCATTATCACACAAGGACAGGAAGATAAACGTATTTGTTGATCTCCCTTCTGATGGCAGAGTTGAATGATACCATTGTTTGTCGGTTTATACAAACTGATCACACACTCACAAATCCACAGTACCCTCACACACACACACACACACACACAGAAAAATAATAAATATCCAGTCCTGTGTACGCACATCATCAAAGTGTTCTTGCAAATGACGTACTGTAGTCATGTGTTTTTGCAACTGAGGTTGCAGAGTGAGTTCAGAGGTATTTGTTCTGACATTGGCCGTGTCCGAATACCCCTATTTGCCTACTATACAGTAGGCGATGCGCAGTAGGCGATACGCAGTAGTCAAGTGCAGTATGCACACGATATATGTATGCCTACTGATTGTTCGAATTTTAGCAGTAGGCATCGAATGCACACTACTCGCATACAACTGGCCCTCAATGCTTTGCACTTCTGGACGAAATTCAAAACATTTCTGGTCAGAGTGGAGGACGGCTAACCACTAGCTACCGGCAGCAAATACAAATGTAATTTTTAGTGGTTTCTTGGAAAAAAGAAAAAGTTTTTCGTTGTATTGTTTCACATAGAATGTTTTGCGAGTGTGTTTTAATACTAATTTTATAGAAATTACTGATGTTGAAAAAACACGATGTTTTGACCATTCGTTTAGCATAGTGGCCTCTACCGGAGACTTGCCAGAAAGTTAATAGTTACGATAAAACTATGCCGTACAATGGTTTGATTATGCATGCACATTCAGTTAGTTATACTAATCTCAAATGTACCTACCTTTCCATATAGCCTAGCTACAGTTACAGTATATTCTTGTAGTAAGTACTGCTGCTTGGAAAGTAAATTATATTGTAAATACAATTGATACTCTAGCAACAATCCCGTGTTATTAATGACACATGGAAAACAATCTGTTAAGCAGTGTTATTAGTACTATATAGCCTATATATTGTATATAGCATCTCCTTACTTTGTTGAAGCTTTCATATTGTGTTAAATCATACTAGTCCACAATCATTCGTGTTTTAAACAACCATCTAGTCACAAAGGGAGTAGAGCTACAATCCTGGTTTTATTTTGACTAAATAAAAGATATAACCCCAATATTTCCTGTTCAAATTAGACATACATAATACATAAATGTACTGACAATCAGAATATTATTTATTCATTATAAATGTGGAATTCAACGGCGTTTCTTGGCTAAATTCACAGTCAAGTAGGGAGTTAAGTTTTCTTCTTCGTGTACTATAAACGTAACCTGACATGCCAGAGAAAGTCCATCTGGGGAGCCGTACATTGAAACTGTTTGTGAGTGGCTGTACTTTCAAAAAAATACTTGACCGTGATTGGATGAACCATCTGGTCGTTTTCGCTGTCGGCACACCTAAACCACGCCTGTATAGCGATAAACACGACACTGATTGGAAAACCAAGGGTGTATAGCTATAAACACGACGCTGATTGGAAAACCAAGGGTGTATAGCTATAAACACGACACTGATTAGAAAGTTCAGTTGCTACTTGGACACATTCAAAATGATTCCAAGGCTTTCCAGACTGATTCTCACGGTGAAATTAAACTGAAGCTTGCGAGATCAGGATGGTCTCGCGAGGCTACTATAAACGATGGGATGGGAAACAATGCCGATGGGATTGCAAAGGTCCTCAAAGTACTCAAATGTCGTATGCGAAAATTCTGCGTGCTGCCTACTGTACGGTAGACACTGATCAGTATTTATACAGTACACATACTGATCAGTAGCTACTATTGAATTCAGACACGGCCATTGTGTTTATGTTCTGACATTGTGTTTGTTATGCTCTGTGCTCAAGACGGCTCTGGGTGTTAAAGGGATGTCGTTTATTTAATGCTACCAGCGTTTGATGGGTGGAGCTCACTGCTAATAAGTGAAACCCTATTCAGAATGTTAAGATTATTTTTCAGCTTGTCATTGGAATGACTTTGCCGGTTTGACTGTGAAACTAACAGTGAACAGAAAGTGTACCCCAGAGTATTCAATTTACCAAACTCTAGACAGCAAAACATGAAAAATAAAACAATAATAATAAAAAATAATATTCAGTGTGCTACTGTGTTGGAGAGTTAATTGATTACCTGATATTCACTCTGGATAAGTCTAGTCAGTGTTTTTGTTTTTAAGTATCATTTCAGTATGTGAAAGACCACCACAAGTAGAATTTAAAAATTCCTGTTATTTTTCTCATCTATAAAAGTACATTTCAAGCAAGACACAGTTCATTTATACCAATGTTTATCTAAGCTGGGGTGGCCATGTGCAAGTCAGAAGCACTATGCAACTCTACACATTTAGAAACATATAAGATACAGTATATACTGTATGTTTTATTTGTCCAGTGATTTGCAGCACAGCAACAAGGCATTCCACATCAGTCACCAACAATCATTAGTCTCTTACAGCCAGCCAGCCCTCTGCATAAAGAATACATGGCTGACTACTGTTGAGTAAAGCCTGGTTTGTGCTTCAATGTCAAACGCGTCTGCGTAGAGCTCCCACACAGAGCCGCCACACGACACGCCAGGTCGCGTGTGTTCCGTCACCCGTTCTGCCGCACAAACGATGAATGGTTGGATGGTGAAAAGGGAGGTGTTCACCAGCCAGCAACAATTGTCTTGCGCATGCAAGCCCAGATGCCAGAGTGCTTTAGCAGCATTCATTCACACTCGAGTTTACAGGGTTTATGTATCAAACGTTGCTTATTTGAGATACAGCACTGTAGTGGTAATGGATGGAAGGGGCTGAGGCCAACAGACATATAGTACAGAATGTAAGTAATATACTCATCACATACCAATCACCTCGCAATAGATACGCTTGGCACAATCTGCCAATTTGTTGAAAGATAACTTTTTAACTTAAGTTATATAGACACAAATATAGACATGAATATATATAGACATAAATGTTTCCTAAGGGGATTCATTTCTTTCTAATTAAATAGAATGCTGGGGGACAATTTAAATTGCAATTGCAGCACAGCTGTTATAAGTTGGTATTAAACATGGAAGGTCACAAGGCTTCACAGATTATAAAACAAAGATTTAATAACTACAGTTTAATAACCCACCACTCATTGACTGCAGCCTAACCTCCCCCTCAACCTTCATTTAAAACTATTAGAGTGTAATACACAAGTTACTCTACAGAAGAAAGTTTTAAAACTCCAGCTCCTGTAAAAGGAAACACATAAAACCTCCATCTGAACAAACCTGTTTTCTAGCTAAATGTTAATGTTACAGTAGATGTAGATGCAGAGAAATGTTTTAAATCAAGTAGATTATTTATGTTATGTCAAATTGATATTCTTTTGAGTGGGAAATAGTCAAATCTGTATTTTAAAACCCTTGCTATTTTCTATCAAGTTTCTTTAAAAAAAAAAAAAAGCAAACCAAACCAGCACAGACTTTGTTAATTATATTCAGAGAGCAGGATTAAGAGATCAGATTTTATCCAAAGAACTTTTTTGTTTAATGATGCTTTTAACATTTTTAAAACTATATATATTGCTTTAGCAGGGCTATAAGGTTGCTGGCCGTGCATTTTAAACTTCTGTTTGAATCTTGTACTTTGCCGTATAGTAAAAATGATGTACTGAACAAAATATTGAACGCATGCTGCATTTGAAAGGCAACTCCGACCAGTGCGACATTCCCAACTTTGGATTGCCCCCAAATGAATGACTTCCGGCACAATGCAACACATTTGACACACTTGGTGGGAGCGAAGCATAAGTTATTGACACATGCGCCTTGACACGGTCTCAAATACTAAACAGAGCACTGGCCAATCAAAGATCTGCATGACGTAATTACTGTATGTTTACTATCGGTTTAGAACCAGCAACTTCAGATAGTTATAGGGCTCCAGCGATTACATTTTGATGTATTATAAGAAGTTGAATTGTCTTGAAAACTATGAAAAGTCTTTTTTTTTCCCCCCACTGCATTGAACAAGGAAAGGCATGTGTTAGAAGGGAAAGGTGTGACATTTATCAAGGACTTTAGTTAATCTTTGCCTTGGTCATTCTATACCAACACCTTACAGTTTGAACAAGCTAATTGGTTATTGGTCCATGTGTCTGTCATAATACTGAGAAAACACAATTTGTTAAATTAAAAAGAGATTATGCAAAAGAGATTATGCAGAAGAAATTATGATGTGCGCTTTTCTCTTTTTGTGTATATCCCCTTTGGTTTCCCTGAGTGGTGGAAATGTAAAGAGATGAAGATGTTTAAGTTGTAGTGTGCGCATTCATTATTAATATTAGACTGTGTATGTCGATGCTTTGCCTTGTAGGATCAGTATGGTCATCCTAATCTTGCATACTCAAAATAAAACAACATTTTCAGGACCTCTCCGGGAACCATCACCTTATCGTGGTGGAGAGGTTTGGGTGCCCCTATGAACCTGAGGGCTGTGTTGTCTGGAGCCTGGTGCTCTTGGTATGGTCTCCTAAGGCAAAGTGGTCTCAGGGGAGGGGCCAGACAAAATGGTTCAGAAGACCCCCATGAAGAACTTAAAAAGAGAAGGAGTTACCCTGCCCGGAGGAAGCCCGTGGTGGCGGTGAAAGTCAGGGGCCTTACCCAGGCAGCAGAAGCTGGCTCTGGGGACAGGAGCCAGAACTTGTGCGGGAGGTGGAGCGCTACAATTTAGATCTGGTGGGGCTTACCTCTACACAGTCTTGGTTCTGGAACCATACTCCTAGATAAGGGATGGACTTTATTCTACTCTGGAATTGCCCAGGGTGTGAGGCGCTGGGAGGGTGTGGGGATACTCACAAGTCCCCGCCTGAGCGCCGCTACGTTGGAGTTTATGTTGGAGAGGGTTGCTTCCCTGCGCCTACGGGTGGTGAGGAGAAAAATTCTGACTGTTGTCTGTGCATATGGCCCAAACAGCAGTTTGGAGTATTCAGCCTTCTTGGAGACCTTGAGAGAATGAAGTCCTGTATGTGGCTCCAGTAGGGAACTCCATAGTTCTACTGGGAGACTTCAACGCGCACGTGGGCAATGATGAAGATACCTGGAGAGGAGTGATTGGGAGGAACGACCTCCCTGATCTAAACCCGAGCAGGCGTTTGTTGTTAGACTTCTGTGCTAGTGATGGACTGTCTATAACAAAGACCATGTTCAAACATAAGGATGCTCATAAATGTACCAGAGCACCCTAGGTTGAAGGTCGATAATAGATTCTGTGATCGTATCATCTGACCTGAGGCCACATGTTTTGGACACTCGGGTGAAGAGGGGCAGAGCTCTCAACTGATCACCATCTGGTGGTGAGTTGGGTCAAGGGATGGGGGAAGACTCTGGACAGATCTTGTAAGCCCAAACAGGTAGTGCGGTTGAACTGGGAACGTCTGGAGGAGGTCCCTGTCCGTGAGATCTTCAACTCACACCTCTGGCGGAGCTTCTCTGGCATCCCTGTGGAGGTTGGGGACATTGAACCTGAAAGCTGCGGCAGCGGGCTGTGGTCTTAGAGTCATAGGTGCCTCAAGGGGCGGTAACCCTCAAACATCGTAGTGGACAGCGGTGGTCAGGGTAGCCGTCCGACTGAAGAAGGTCTTTCGGGATATGTTGTAGTGCTGTAGTGCCGAAGTGCTGCAGCATCTGCTGTAGCAGAAGTAAAAAAGCGGGTGTGAGAGAAGTTCAGAGAAGACATGGAGAAAGACTTTTGGTCGACACTAAAGTGTTCCTGGAAAACAGTCCGCCACCTCAGGAGGGGCAAGCGACTTTGTGTGGAAAGGAGCCAGCTGAGGTGGTACGGGCATCTAGTAAGGATGCCCCCTGGGCGCCTTCGTTGGGAGGTGTTCCAGGCACATCCGGCTGGAAGAAGGCCTCGGGGAAGACCCAGGACTAGGTGGAGAGATTATATCTTCACACTGGCCTGGGAACATCTCGGGATCCCTCAGTCAGACCCAAATCTAGTGGTTATGCATCTCATGTAGCCATAGTGTAGTGAAATTATCTGTAGGTTGGTATCTTTCAACTTGTCAATTACCTGTCGCTAAAGTAAATAATTTACATTGAGACATGCAAAATGATGGCGCTTGCAAACTTACTAATGGAAGGCGTATGCGATACGAGTCCTGCTGGATATGGGTGGATATGGGTGGAACTTTTACTTGAGTCGAGGCAAATTAATACTCATACTTTTCAAAGCTGAAAAACAAAACACAAAAACCAAATGATGGCATGTTTATGCACATTGACCGTGAAAGTTGCAAGGTGCAAGTGAGAGCCTACTCCAGCTAAAGATTTAGCTTTATTAAAGCTATTACTATTTCCGACTACTACAATGCGTATAATTGTGGCTTCAGAAACACAATAAAATAAATGGCTAATCACAGCATACGATAAGATAAAAGTCCTTTTTCATCTTTTAGAGCTTTCCATCTGCTTTCCATCTGTAGAAATATTTTTCTACATTCTACATATTTCCTTGTCCCCATATTCTTGCCAAATAATGAGGAATGTTGGGTTTTACTTCACAAACTTCACAAAGAAATGCTTGGTGCTTCACATCGGCGTCTGCCATTACTCAATGTTGTGTCAGATCGCTACTGAATACGCTGCAGACTCAGTAAATGCTCATTGGCTCTGACAAAGTCTGTCAAAATAGGCGTAACTTACAGATTCGGTCCGTACTCAGCAAGAACAACAACTGTGGAAATGGCTATATCAACAATAGTGAGAGGTGGTCATGAAAGGTGTTGAGGTCTGATAATTAAATTTAAGTAACCCTTTTAATATAACATATTTATTTAAACATTGTCGAATGTGGAAATGTTGGGTAGTTCAGCTTTTATATTCGGAAACTACATTATGCTAATGAAAAATCCAATGGTTTATATGAAAGAGCTGAGGGGTAAGTAATATGGTATATTGAGATGGGATATGGCTTGACTTTTATACTGTAACTGATATATTATGTTTTTCTTTACTTTCTGACTTCTGGCTATATAGTATGAAACCCCATACTGGATGGTTACAAATCAGAGAGAGCATAACCTCCTTTTATGGTTTTCTGGAAAGTAAAGTTAGAAATAGTCAAAATCTATCAAATCTATTCATCACTTTAGGTAGCTTCTGGCTTCTCTTTTTGCTGTGACACTAAAATGTAGGTTTCTTAGGTACAATAAATTACTTCAGTAGCTTGATTTTGTGTTGTTTGCTTGGTAACACTTTCAATGAAAGTTACCCTTATAATGTGCTATGCATATTCAGAACATGTTATAATACAATTATAAGCTATTATAATAATTGTTATACTTACAAAACAGGTATAGAAATGTGACTGTATAGAAATGTAGCAGAAGGTATCCAGCCAGTTACGACTGGTTACTTTCATTCTGAAGAATAATGGTGTTTTGTAAGCATTGTCTTATTTTTGGATATTTAGGAATACAGAAGGGGATATATATATATATATATATATATATATATATATGGGAGAGAGAGAGATGAATGTCCACCAGCTACCCAATACACCTCATCTTGGTAGTTTTCAGTTGTAGTTTTATATGCAGTTGTTTCAGTCATGCGACAGAAGGTCAAATTCAGGTTTCCATTATTGAAACGGTCAAAAGGCGTTCAGGTGTGAAACAAGGTCTGGACCATAGGAAAGGATTAACATTATTTAATCAAACGTATTCACTAAAACGTGTGTGTGATAATGAGGAAGATAATTCCTTATTGCATTGTGCAGATATCCACTTATACTGTATATATTTATATAGGTACGTATTTACACACGTTCATACTGTTACTACGCGTGTGTGTGTATGTGTGTACACGAGCATGCGCACACGTGTCAGTGTATTGGTGTGTGGGCTTCCACTACCCAGAGTGGTGGCTAGGGGGTGCACTGTATTCGTGGTGTGTGTGTATGTGTATGACAGGGGGAGAGAGAGAGAGAGAGAGAGAGAGAGGGAGGCAGAGCCTGTGTGTGTGTGTGTGTGTGTGTCAGTAATGTATTCCTGCCTGTGGCTGGGCTGGTCACATGGGGAGAGCAGCCTGTTTAAAACAGCCTCTGCTCGCTCACTCAGAGCAGTGTGAGACACGGAGGCAGGAACACACACACACACACACTCTCTCTCTCTGTTTTACACACACACACATGCTCTCAGCGCCTACCTGCCTACCCCTCTCTCACACACCCGCAGACTGCAACTTTCCTCCATGTCGGACTGACACGCGCACGTGCACACGCACACACCAGCACGCTCGCGGGCACCGGGATAGCTGCGCTCCGCTGTTTCATCTGAGGGTTAGAACCGACGGAGTGACAGACAAATAGAAGGTGGAAGACGGACGCGAGAGGCTTACCGGTGAGTACCAGCAGCCCCTTCCCCACCTCCCGACCCTCCGTGGCTCTTGAATCCAAACTCTGCTCCTTTCTCGCATCTCTATGCACTGTGCCAGGACGGTGGCAGTTGGACCAGAGCAAACCTGGGTAGAATGAGGAGATAGGGCACCTATGTTGTCTGTTACTCTCTCTCTCTCTCTCTCTCTCTCTCTCTCTCTCTCTCTGCATGTGGAATTTAATGCTGTTAATTAGCGCCGTGTGCTTGGAATGAGAGGAATGCCATTCAGCGGAGCTGGAAAAAAAAGGGTGTTTGAGTTGTGTGTGTGTGTGTGAGTGATGTGGAGGCTGGCAGGCTTGTGTTGAGGGGCTTCTCGGGGAGACACGCTGGTTGGGCTGTGATTAATAGAAGCCTATTGATATGGAGATGGGGGAGACTTGCCCTGTCCTCCGGGCTCCAACCCTGGCATAGAGAAGGGATGAGCGGAAAGGGAGCTGCCTCTCTGTCTGTCTGTCTGTCTGTCTGTCTGTCTGTCTGTCTGTCTGTGTATCTCTGCCTTATTGCTCTCTGTGTCTGAACTCTCTTTTCTCTGCCCGAGCTTCCTCCTCTTTTACCGCTCTGTGTCAGTCTTTCTCTCTGCTGTCGGATGTTCCGTGTGGTGCGAACGGGCGTGAGCGCTCCCCTCGCGTTTCTTCCCCGCTTCTCGCTCACGTCAGACCGCGGATGTAAACATTGTTTTCTAAGCCTCAATAGGTTTGACTGCCTGCTCCTGTTATCACCCTCTCATTCTCTCTCTCTCTCTTTCTGTATCTCTCTCTCTCTCTGTCTGTCTATCTCTCTCTCTCTCTCTCTCTCTCTCTCTCTCTCTCTCTCTCTCTATCTGTCTCTCACTCTGTCTGTCTGTCTGTCTCTCTCTCTCTCTCTCTCTCTCTCCCTCTCTCTCTCTCTCTCTCTCTCTCTCTGCCCATGCTGGTAAATACTGATTTATTCGGTTAAAAAAAGAAGTTTGGAAAAAAGGCTTCAGAGATTGACAGCAAAAGAGAAGGATTGCAGGGAGAGGGGGGAGACAGGCAGCATGTTGGGGGGAGGACAGAAGAGCGAGAGTGAAGGAGGGGTGTTTGGGGGTGGCTGGGGGGTGTGGGAGACATTGAAAAGGCTGACACTGGCATGGACAATTAGCCTGGGGAGACCGTCCTAGAGCTCTATTCTGAGAGGGGCTTTGGCCCTGGGCCCCCGGGTCACTGGATGCCCTGACCCCTCCAGTCCACAGCAAGGCATGGGAGCCATTATCACAGCCTGATTGATTAGCTCTGAGCGGAAATCCCTTTTCTCTCTTCTCCTTGGGAGAAAAAGACTGGCTGCTTTTTCTGTGTGTCTTTTTGATGCTGGTTTAGTATCTGTTGGCCCGGCCGGCCTACGGGCAGGCTAGTGAGCTGATTGGTTGGCTAGCTGGTTCAGTAGTGGGGTTGGCTCAACAGACAGCTGGCTGTCTGGCTAGTTGGACGAATGCTAGCTGCTTGACTTTGGCTGTTCTTTGGCTAAATAACTGAATGAAGCAATTCCTCTGTCTTTCTCTCACCCCCCCCCCCCCTCTCTCTCTCTCTCTCTCTCTCTCTCTCTGTTTTTGTGCCTGCTGACATTTATGAGATACTGGTGTTTTTTTTCTTTTCTTCATCTGTTAGAGTGGGTTCAGCGTTTATTGGCCTGTGAACGGGGCCGTGCTTGGCCAAGGTGCTCTGCAAATTTGTCTGCAGACGTCCTGATTCTCCAGCAGGTGACATCGGATCTCAAAGTGTTTTTGCCTAAATTATATAACCACGCTTTTCATAACCTCATTTTTCTCCCCTCCCTCGCTCCCTCCCTATATTGTTTCTCTTTTGCATTCATCCCTGCTACACAGTCTCTCTCTCTGATTTTCACCCCCTGCCTGCCTTTTCAATTCACTTGAAATTGCTTAATTGGCTTGACCGTTAAACAGAAACATTATTGTCAATGCTGTTTGCAAAAGCCGCTCCCTCCCCCCTCTCTCTCTCTCTCTCTCTCTCTCTCTCTCTCTCTCTCTCTCTCTCTCTCTCTCTCTCTTCCCCCCAGACCAGGGGCTTTAGCTGGGTGTTTAGAGCGGCTAACAGTTGATCAAAGCATTGTGTGTCGGACAGGGCGGGGGGTGCCCGGGCGCTCTTAATGGCACAACGTTTTCATGCCTAGTTGGAGGTGGGAGAGGAGGGGCTGAGGTTACGCGCTGGGAGACTGACAGACAGAGACATGGGAGGGGAAAACCCCCGACAGTGAGACAGACAGATAAACAGGCAGGCAGGCAGGCAGACGGACAGACGTGAAAACAACGTTAGACGTATGTGCTTAGCATACATCACGAAAAGAAAATGCTATTAGACAGCCACACCTAAAATAGCACTAGCATAACAAATAAGGCAGCAGTAGCACTAAAAAACGGGAAAGACAGACAGACGGAAATACAGGCCGGGGAAGTAAAGCCCTATATGAAGGCTTCTTTAGCCACAGCAGGACACACGGCTTCAGGAGAGCTCTCACACATGGTTTGGTTTTAGTCTGGAAACAACACCAGACGTGAAGATGCCTGTGTGTGTGTGTGTGTGTGTGTGTGTGTGTGTGGGTGTGTGTGTGTGTGTGGGGGGGGGGGGGGGGGGGGGG
>JAODOY010024884.1:10000-23737 GCA_025399855.1 Forbesichthys papilliferus | reverse complement strand
AGTTATTTTATGTGCGGTCCCAAGTAGGAATTGAACCCATACCTGCCTAACTTGTCCGAGCTAGTGCTCAATAGCAGTCAGCTAACCGGCTTTACGAACTGGAAGGTGTATTGGCATATTTCAGCTCCAGACAGGATTGCCGTTAGAGAGCATCAAGGGAAATGATGACGTATGGATTCTAATATCAGGGCTCTAAGACTGTGTGTCTATTACAGTATACTGTCTCACAGTCTTACTGACACAGTAGTATGTGGAAATAACTAGTTTTATACACTAGTGCGGCTAACATAAAACTAGTGTGCAGAGTGATTTTCTCCCAACCCATCGTGATATAGTTTTAGTAAGGTTATACAGTATTTACAGCCAGACATGAGCCAGTATAGTTTCTACGCTGTAGGCCTGTTTTGTTCTAAAGCGACGTTGTGATTACAGTCTGACTTTACTTTTGATAAAGATGCAGATTTCTGTTCTGTGAAGATGGATGGTAATCTTCCTTATAGCAGGTTAGTAAACATTGTCTATATCTTTGTTATAGTGAACTGTAGATAACAATAACATCTATGTGGTAACTGATACAAGGCAACCTTCAAAGCTGCTATGTCTTCTGGGTCATGGCAACGCAATCTACAAAACTATTTTATCAGAATCTTTTCTCTTGATCTCTGCCACAGACCTGGAACAGCTCTAAACGTACAACATGTGTGTGAGACAGACGTGCACTATATTTGTTTTGACTACTCGTGTGTGTGCATGTGTGTGTGGGTATCTCTACTGTCTTTATGCAATGTTCTTTGCCATTAAAAGCATTGGGTTGGCAGCTGGGCTAGAAGTTTCCGGTGTCATTGTGTGGCCAAGCTGCATGTCGTACAGCCACTTCATGGGTTTTATGTTTTTGTTTTCCTGAGGAAACGCTCCTACGTCTCTGCTGTGCTGTTGTTGTGGCCCCACACTACTTTTATTGTGAAAATATGACCTGTACACATTTAAATAATATGATCATTTTACATTGGCCTTTTATTATGAAAATATGACCTGTTCACATGTAAATCATATGATCATTTTAAATGGCCTTTTATTATGAAAATATGACCTGCACACATGGAAATAATATGATCATTTTAAATGGGCCTTTTATTATGAAAATATGACCTGTACACATGTAAACCATATGGGCCTATTATTATGAAAATTTGACCTGCTGTTCATGTAAATGTAAATAATATGAGTATTTTAAATGAACAATTTAAGCAGAGACGGTCAGCATGGCTGAGACCAGTATATCGTTTGTCATTTTTATTCTGTCCCTGTGTCATTTAAGCATATATTACAGTAGATGGCTGGCCACAGGTTTTATGGCGATGTTCAGCTCTTGATATACTGTATCATTCCCTACTGGGATAGAAGAGGTGGCCAGCATGATCATAGATCAGTCTTTATTGCTTGGATGACATCATGATCGTAGCTCATGGAACCCTATGGTCTCTACGCCCTCTGCACACTGACTGTATTAGTACAGTAGCCAGTAGCCAATCATCTTGGCTAAATATTTAGAGTTATACTATAAGGAAAATGTAAGGTTGACAAATCACATGTCCATGCACACATAAAGATGTGCATATTTTGAATGTGAAATGTTTTTTAAGTCACTTTCAGCTCTTTAAGACATTTTGAAATTCTACAGTATAGGAACCAAGTGATATAATTCTATAGCCTTTTGCAACTATGACACAATATTTGATACATGTTAAAGCATAATTCATGCATTTCACAACATTCTTTTCCATTTGATTTAATAACAAAAACTAGATTTTATGGTTCTTTATTGCACAACTATATATGACTTACACAGATGCACAAACACAACCTTAGATGTTGCGTGTCGTGCAGAAACCAGCATTCAGTCCAAATGTGGCACTAATCAGGTTTCTATGGGTGGTCCCATTGTCTTGCTTCACGCCATTCAGATAACGTATCAAAAAAGGCCAGATTGTTCTCTGCTGTGGACTGGACTGGAGATGGACATCACACATGAGCTCATTGTTTTTGTGAGTCTTGATGGTGCAGATAGATTTGAGCTTAGTCTCATTCTGAAAGTAAATGATCTCATATTATGAATATATAAATTATCCTGAATATTTTGAAAAATACATTTTATTATACAGGAGTAAACAAATAAGTAAGTTACATTTTTTAAATCTTTCCAGTTGACCTAATACGTATTGCCAGGTGAAGACTTCGAAACCAAACCAAACCAAAGTGTATGTACAGAACACGTGGCCTAATAGAAGTGAAGTGCTGACATTCTATTTGTTTTGCCTACTGTGTCCTCCTTAGTAGACTAACCAGTGCTGCTGGAAGCACATCTCTACCGGTCATACTTGATTGATCATGTTACATGTAATGACTCTATGCCCCAACTTGAATGTCACAACCAGTGCCAGATCTAACTAGCTTGTTTTGCTGTTGTTGATTTTTCCAGAAGGAATTTTGACTGAATGGCAAGTTAGGCAGATGTCCGTTCAGTACACAAATAATGAAAAAGTTTACTATATATAGGAGACCTTTAAGAGACAATCAGGGCTGGGGTAAACAAACACAGGCCCATACGCAGATGAAACCAGGGAGGTGGTTTGGACTGAATTACCACAATGCATTGCTGTATAAGCTCCAAATAGGATAGGCAGGGTTTCAGGGCAGGCCTCTGATGATGGTACCCTTTCACTCTAACTGATAAACAGTGTTTTTATTATTATTTACATCCTCAAATGTCCCACATGTCACACGGTGAAGCACCTACATGTGGAGGCATGCCTAGCACTGTTACTCTTCAATTGCTCATATTGCTGCCGCAGCGAGCTAGTCGCTCTACACACCCATGTGATAATGTACATTGCTGCCTCCTTGCCCTATACTTAGCCAGCTCACCACACCGCTCTGCCCTGCAGTTACGGCTGAGCTTATGGCCCTGCCACAGACTTTCACACAACACACTGACTCACATTGGTTGGAACAGGCTTCCCCCATTTGACTTGACTGTAGTTTGACAGCACAGTACACTGCTCAATTGCATTACAGCAACTCCAGAACTACAGTATAATCCCCAGGTTAAAGGCAATTGTTTGGAACACACAATCGTGCACGAGCCTGTAAGGGGAGTAGTACAGTGTAAATGTGTTAATGACCTCTGTGAGGGGAGGAGTAGAGAGGAGTGACGCTTTTCAGCTGTGGGAGGGGCATGCGCTGTCAGGGTCCAACCAAAACGCTGGTTTCAATCACACAATAAAAATCAAGGAGTTAACTATAGACACAAAAAACACAACCGATTATCAAAATGCACATTCTTCAAAACTCGTACACGTTTTCCAATTGCTTGGATACAATAAACATACGGTATGCCTACAATAATTTCTTTATTGAACTAAGATCACATGTTCAATTTGACACAACTGAACATCAAAGTATTACCGTTTCAAAATGCGATTGAAACATTATTCTACTCATTTCATAAAGTAACTGACCGATTCCAAACCTCGCCCCTTTTTTGACGGTCCTCCAATAACAGCTAATCCATGCTTGGGTAATGAAAACATTGATTGTAATGTGGTAGAAGCTGTGGCTAAATCCACAACAGACAATTCATGGAAATATACAAGTTCAGTATCAATACTTTGCTGCACTTTTTACAGTACACTATGCAGTTGATGTTTTACTGTGTAATTAATTTATTTTCTGTATGTTATTGATTTGTTTTGATTGAAATACATCTGTGATTTATTTTATTTTATTAAAAAAATTCAGATTTTATTACTGTAAATTGTTCCACCATCGCTGTATAGTATTGTCATTAGTAGTACTAGTAATTTTAGAGAGATATTATGTGTAGTACCACAATGAAACCTGTATCACATATTTTGTACTACAAAATGTAATGATTGTATGAACAACTACACAATTAAAATATTGGTACATTGTGTTTGTTATCTAAATGAATGTTCCTGTGGTTTTTAACAATACATTTGTATTTTGAACCAATGATCCTGCAAGTACACAGTTTTTTTTTAAAGGCATGATTGCACAATGCAGTGTTTTGAACATTGGACCTACCCCTAACTGCTCCCGGTGGTTGGTTGCGCCTTGCATAGCAGCAATCACCATCGGTGTATGAATGTGGGTGTGAATGGGTGAATGCAATTCTGCACAGCGCTTTGAGTGGTTGGAAGGTTAGAAAAGCACTATATAAAAATGCAATCCATCCATTTGGACAGCTTGTGTTATTAGTAGTGGCAGTTTTACATTTTGTGTCTAGGGTTATGAAAAATTACACAAGGGTTCTGAAATTTGGTGCAAAGTGATTATTTAAAAAACAAATCTGTAACTGTATGTATGGATTGTGAACACTCTTAGAGTATTTTACAGTAGTCATCTCAGGTTGACCCAACAAAACACGACCATGTGATTCATCCTTTAATCCCCTCATAGGGGGCCTATGGCAGGCTGGAGGAGGGCTGTGTTGTACATGGGGCATAGTGTGAGAACCTGAAAGCTGATAGGATACTCTCCTGGTCCCAAACCACAGCCAAGCCTGTCCTGTGTGTGTGTGTGTGTGTGTGTGTGCATGTGCGCTTGTGAATGTGGTGACTGTCCTTGGACCAGAGAGCTGTGGCTGACATTCCATCCAGGTGAGTCAACAGGCTGCCTGAAGAGCAGCTCTTCAGCAGGTATTATGTTGTCAGTGAAGGAATACAATAGCAGGACAATGCTTCATATTCTATGTAGTGTGTAACATGCTTCATAATGTACAACTTGAGAAGCCTACTTATTCAGGGTGACCTCAAACTCAAAGGCTGTTATCAAAGTGAACACACAATGCACATCTTCCTACAAAAGCAAGCCTAAAGAAAAAGACATTTCACAGCCTAATGATTTTCATGAAATTCCCTGAACCGAACATTTTTCAGTGTTAGAAATATAACAACGACACCCAGACAAAGTCTAAAAACCTTGCCGACAATCTTTGGTACAATTTCACACGTGGCGTCGTAAATTATTGGTTATGTTTAGTAAACAACAATAAGCTGTCAGCGTTTCTCATAACGCATCTGACAGCTCTGTGGCTGCTTGAGGGCTAAGACGGCTGAAACAGATCCTGTCTTTGAAGTGGCCGCGACAGGTCGTCATAGGGACTTACCCACAGATTACATGCCTTAATAGTAGCTGCCAAGCTTTGTACAGCTGCCTGCACTTGCAGAGCCAGACCCATACTCAGGTGTATATGAATTATGTGGCTCTCATGCAGTAGATAGAAAGTGTGTGTGTGTGTGTGTGTGTGTGTGAGTGTGTGAGAGAGAGAGAGAGAGTTAATAGTATATACATTCTTATATTTAATCTGCTACAGTATGATAATAGTGATGTAAGCTTCCAAAATATCATTTAAATAATATTGAAAGATTATTGGAGTATTTGAATAAACAGAACTGTCTAGTTAAATAAATAAAAAAGGCCCTACATTCATATGCCTCTCACCAGAGAAGCACACATACAGTTGGTCATGGTCAGATTGGATCAATATTGAGTGCTCTAAGAAGACAGAGAGGTCAATTATTTATTGTCTATTCAGACAATAAGGCCTAAATTGACATGTAGACATGTGAGAGGAATCACAGTTCATGATACTTTTGTGTTGATTCCAGTCAAGCCCTGGGTGTTTCCTGGTGTTTTATGTGGTTCCCCAGTCCTTGAGTCACTGCCGTTGTCTTGATAGTGTATTGCTATCACCTGTTCCTTTTTATGCCCTGTCCAATGATGTGGCTTGTTTTCCAGTATTTAGTCTGTGTGTTTTCTTGTGTTTTTGGGTTCGTTTTTGCCTTATCTTTGGTTGTGCGGGTTCATGCCTGTCTGTTCTGAGCATTCTTTGACCCTTGGAAATCAACCCAGCCGTGCGTTTGGGTCCTACCCGCTCCTCAACCATAACAACTTTCTGTTGTTTTGGATTTATCAAATGTGCTGGTCAGTGTAAATCTAAGGTGTCTTTAAAGGTTATAAAGGTCATAAACGATTTACCTTCAAATACACATTATCTCATTCTTTCTATTCTATCTACAGTATTTACTTTACATACAACCAAAAGCAATAATGATAGCTAAAAATGTATGGGCCTACATGGTAATGCCTGCTGAAATCCCCATGTGCTCATATCTACCATTCGTTATGCATTTTAGCAATCATTAATCTATGATAAACACATTTAGTCCCATACATCACATTTATGTCATAAATGCTTAATTATTACATGTTATAACATGTCATGTTTATAGTAAGGCTTTAAAGGTATAGGCTGCTATTGCAAGCTAAATGTAATATAATAACCTTTTTGTAAAATTCAACAAACATAATTTTGGTGGTTTACCGTTCTCTGTGTATGCTGAATTTAAAATATCAGCTACTTCTACACAGCCCTGGCTCCTAACATAAACAAAGTGGCATAAACAAAGTCGCTCATATCAACAAAGTGCTTTGCTTCACCATGCATTTCTACGTGTGATGTGGCTCCGCGGAGGATCGCAGAGCGATACTGTTTTGATTTGAGGTCGAAGTTAGCAAGAAAGCCTGGCAGTATATGTAAAAAAGCAGAATCTACAATTTTATCATTTTATCATAGAATAATATATTGCCTCAGGATCTTTTCAATTAAAGGTTGAGTCTTAATTATAGCTATAGCACCCCAACCAAACCAAAAACACCAGGTTTATTCCTTATCTGAAGTGGCTTTACAGTATCTATGTGCGTGTGTGTGCTATAGGCATGCAAGACTGAGCTGTTGGCACTAGTGTGGTCTGGGTTAGTCTAATTAAGGGAAGACCATATTCAGAGTGGTTTGCAGAATGATAATTATTTCCCAAAGCGTTGCGTGCGATGTCATGTGGAGAGGATTCAAGCAGATGATACAGGATTTATTCTCAAAGAAGAAGCTTAGCAGAAAATGAATGGGAACATTGTCAACATTGACATGATACCCATATTTTTATTTGCATAATTAGGGCTATGCTGCAGAAATTCTGCATAATGCAAATCTGACCAGTAGCATTTCCCTTTGCGGACAGGAAGGTGTGATGTGTCCTTCTTGAACAGTGATACAGTCTCAAGGTTTGAGGGCATTAGTTCAGTAACAAGAGAGATTTTGATTTGAGATTTGTTTAACTGAATAGTTTTAGCAATTTACAAATATATGAAGAAACTGTTGCACTTTTGTCTTGCTTTATATTAATGACAACATGGACTGCATTTATATAGCACTTTTATCTAAGACACAAACATTCATACAACAATTGTAATTGCTGCCATGCAAAGTGCGACTAAGCACCAGGAACAACTTGGTGGTACGAGGTTTGGCATCTTGCTCAAGGATGCTAGTAGGTCAACACCAGGGTTAGAACCAACAACCTTCAGGCTGGGACCAACAGCCAGACCACTTGACCATCTTGCCCACAACTGCATTGCAGCCATCAGTAATACAAAGGGGAAATGATGAGGGAAAGTGAAATGTTGAACAGGAGAGAAAATGGAGATGGAAAACATCCATTGGTGGTCTTCAACCTCGTTTTCCATAGTCTCTTTAGGGAAACACACACACAAGGACTCCCTATGACAAACACACAGTTTAGTTGATGGCAGCTGTCTGTGCCTGTTACCAGGAGTGAAGAGGTTAAATGCTTGTGTCATGCCGGGCTCCATGGGCCGGTGGCCAGGGGGCTAGTAGACTGACAGGTGGGACACTTCCAGAAACATCTTTGAATGTGAGAAACTAGGCAACTATGTGTAGTTATATAGTTTCAAATTAACTCGACTAGGCCTATAGAGAGATCAATAGATATATGTCTTTATTGTCAATGTACAGACATCGAAATTCAGGTGCACTCAAAGAGCTGGCTCAATATAAAAATAGATATGTTAAAATAAATATATAAATAAAGCAGGATAAAGTGCTTGTGTGGGTAAAAGTACTCATAAGTACTATAGGTTGTTTACCTCAGTTTTAAGTAAACTGCAGAGAATCGCCATATTTAACCTGTTCTGTTAGGTGCTAGACCGGCCACTCAAAGTTATGTATTCATCCTCACCTCACTTATCCCCACTTATCCCCTCACTGATCGTCTATAAAAATCATAGGTCTACATGTAAAATCGACATTTTTACTTCATAAACAAATACAAATTATTCCTCTGGCAAATTGTATATACTATATACATAGTTTTGGTAAAAACAAAAAATATATATTTATTTATTCGTCCCTTGTGCAATTCATATTCTGGAGTCTGGAGATGTTTCGTAAAGAGGGCGTGGATTCGCACCAGAAGGGAAAGGGGTGTGTCTGGCAGTGTTTGGTGCGCTCCGCACTAGCGTCGTTGTGGAGAAGCCATAATAGCGCATCGCTGGAAGAAACACATTCCCTTATAAGTTACGCCTGCTCATGACAATTACACAGCGTCTCTGATGCGTTGGACATTTTTAGTGTTCCTATAGAGCCCAACACATGACATTTAACATTTTTGAAAACATGAATGGATGTCTTCAGTTTAGGGCAGAGTTTGGCGAAGCGGCGGGCTTTTTTTTATTGACTTTCTGGAGTTTTCAGAACTTTGAAGAACAGTAGCCTAGTTTGATAAATCATTTGATAAAGGCATGTTTCCGGCTTTGTGTCCTTTGGCTCAGGATAGCGACTCATGGGATGTAGTAAATGGAGAACTGGGTTCAACGTTGGACACCTGAAGGTGCAGTCCAAACTGTCCGTCTTCTTTACAATGATAATAATTTTCACATGCCTCTTCTACTGCCTCAGCGGATACTGTGACTCGTCGCCTAGACCCGTGTACGAGCACCAGCCCAGCTTCAACATTTTGCTTGATGTTGGAGAGGGTGCTTCACCAAATCCGCTCAGCGCGCACGAAAGTGCGCCGCCTGCCTTGGCTTTGCGGGAGCAGCTCTCGGATGACGATGACTCCGAGAGTAACGAACTACAGTATGCACCAGGCCCCTACAACTTGTCTGTAGCCAATAGCTTTGGAGGTAAGAAGTTTCCCCAGGCCATCATAATCGGGGTGAAGAAAGGTGGCACACGCGCGCTGCTGGAATTCCTGCGTATCCATCCGGACGTGCGCGCCGTCGGCGCAGAGCCGCACTTCTTCGACCGCTTTTATGATAAAGGACTGGAGTGGTACAGGTACGTGATCATACAGTGGCATTAGGTTACGTTGAACTAAACATTGTACATTTATTTTAAATATGCTACAGTATAGACCTACTTTCAAATTAAAAATATATTAAATTCATTTTATATATACATTTATATGTTTTTAATATGCTTCATTACAATTACATTAATTTATGCTTAAAGGGATGGGGAAAATAACAGATATTCAATGCATTTGCTGGCTGTGTGCATGAGTGTGCATGTGTTTGTTAAATGATGTTCCTCATTCACATTATGTTGCGAATATGTTGCCAGTTCTGATGAAGATAATTATAAACACTTATTTAGCTATTTTAGCAGCAGCCATATTACACATTACCAATTAAAAAAGAAAAGCAAAGGCTTTATGTTGTGTTTCAATATTTGCTGACCCAACATAGACTTGAACTGGCATTCTCTTTCTTGTCCTCTCATATAAAGACATAATGAAACGTGTGTTTTCGTTCTGACCTAATCCGCTGACAGCTCATGTCAACACTGCGAGGAATGAACTAGTGTAATGACAGCTCAGGCACAGAAGTGGACAGCTAAGGGACATGTGAATAGTGTCGGTTGTGGGCGGATTAGACCCCTGTCATGGTTAAACAAGATCTTATGAAGTGTTGGTCAGGGCCAAGTTGCATTTTGCCTTCTAACAAGGGAAAGTTATCGTGCCCGTGGGTTCTGTAGTTCACTGCTTTTTTCAGATGAATGCAAAACATGTAATCTGTTCTATTTTTTATTTCCTGTTAAATTTGTCCCATTTTCTTCTGTCTTTCCTCGCTTACTACTATCATATGTAGCTGTGAACATATTATAACATTTTAGTGTAATTACACATAATTACACTTTAAGGATCCAGCCAGTTGTGTACATCCATTTGGAATTGAGCCTTGCTGTGAAAAGCCAACAAAATCATACGAGCCCAGACTGGAAAGTATCACTTAAACGTTTATTCTCTGACAAGGCTCTTCATTTCAATGCAGCTTCACTGTCTTTGAGCTCGCAGAGAGCCAAGGGCCTCTGACTTCAGCTGGTAACCAAGTAAAACACATGGACATGCTTAAAGGAAGCATTTGGCAAATTGTTGTAGAAAAAATGCTTAAATGTGGAAAAGCCTTGGCTCTGCCATGCACTGGAAACCATTCTGTGGTTTCATAGCGGAGAACGAGGTTTCAGACAGCTATGATGTGCTAGTGTGTGTGTGTGTGTGTGTGTGCGCACGCGCGCGTGTGTGTGTGTGGGTGTGTGTGTGTGTGTGCGCGCGCGCGTGTGTGTGGGCACGTGTGCTGCATGTGTGTGTGTGTGTGTGTGTGTGTGGGTGTGGTTGTGAATGCAGTCTATGTATGTGTGTGTGCAAGTGTTTGGTTAAGTTTTACCTGGCCTGCCTCACACCACACCTACTCCTAAAACAGTAAATCATCTTCTGTATCGATCGGTTAAATGGTTCCCAGTATTGATCCCACTGCCTTTATCATGCTATTGCAGCAGAAATGAATGAACACCTGAATATTCAATCTTGTTGAAGGCTGCGGTCAGCCCAAACATTCCCTGTTGAGTTAATAGCTTTATGAGGTTTACAGGGGGTACAGTAGTAAAAACACTGTCATGTATACGGGCGGGCCATCATTACAACATTTTATTACAGTATATACTGTATGTTCTAATGAATTTTACCTTACAGGTTATGTTTCCTTCTGTCTTGTATTTATCATCTGATTATGGTAATCTTTGCAGGAAAATGTCATGTGTCTACCTCTCTTTTATATTTTGTGTTCCTAAGAAGCTCACTCTCTGGAAGTGTAATGGGTTAATTGTGCAGAATGTTGGACACAGACTCTTGACAGGAATGCCCGGGTTTTATTTCCTGAGAGGGTTTACCGACGATCACATGGGATTCTCCTGCTGGAAGAGAGAGCCAGAGGTGAAGGGAGGGGTGGGGGAGATATGTGGGGAAGGGGTTGGGGGGGACAGAGAGGGTTTTGGAACGATTGAATCTATAGAAATTATTTAAGAGAGGGGGCTTTGTGTGGATGCATCATTACCTGTATGAAACACATAGCGTCAAGCGTAATGTGCGTCAACATGACATTGTACAGTAGACTTTTTTATGTAAAGCAAGGATTGATATATGTAGACTGAGCTGTGATCAAACGTGACTTGATAAACATGGGGTATCGATTCAACTCAGCCGTCAATATTCTGACAGCTCGTCATTTAGCAGTCTGTCCAATCCTTTTGCTGCACGTCTAATCCAATCAGATTACAGATAATGCAATCAAATGGAATATTAAATCAGGCTCGCTAGGTAAAAGGACAAGCTCATTGGGAGCTATAATGCTCTCAGCAGCCCTGTGTCATTAAACAAGCTGTAATGCTGGTTTAATGTAAGATCATTTAATTAGATTTTCTTTACCAGTGGAGTACTGAATGATGTTTTAATGAGTCAGAACGTGTTACATCGACTATGCACCCACATGGTTTCTTCTCAAAGTGAACTGCAGTGAACCCTTCACTCTTCACTGGCTGTGAAGAATAAGGAAATGTGACTGGTTTGCACTAAGCTTATTAAATAATTAAAGTGTCGTTACTGTAATTACATCTTCCTCAATTACACACCTGTCACATTAAATGATAGGGATTATTTAATGGCACTTAATGCAAAGCAGAAAGTCTGAGCACTTTGCATTAGGTTTCTATAAACACACACGATCACACCTCCAAATGTTTATTTGAAGCCGCTTCCAGCTGTTCTACATATCATCCTGACTCCTCCACATCATCCCTCTCTCTTCCTGTTCAAGCCTTACTTCATCTTGCTCCTCCACATCCTCTTCCTTCCTCTGCTTTGGCCAGTTTTACCACCATGCGTCCTTTGTATACTGTAACCCAGAGCCAACAACCTAAACGTTTTGTGGGAACCGACCTCGTCAATGAAATGAAGTTGCCAACAAGAACATATTATATGCTCAGCTGCTTTAAGACGTTGTTTCAGGTGTTCTAACCACAAAGTAATTCAGTCTGCTTATTTAAAATTAGCCCTATTAGGTAAGAAATCCCCACAAACTTTTAAAAGTAGCTTGAGATCCCATATAAAAATATGTCAACTATAATTTACATTACCATACCATTACCAGACCTTAATATTTTTAATAAGGTTGTGTGTAATAGTGTACATCGTTGTATACAGCATACACTGTAATAAAATGGGATAAACCATTAGCCTACAATATCAAATGAAAAGTAAAATGTTAACAAAATAAGACTATTTAAATTACATACATGAACATTTACCTATTCACTAGGAAAGTAATTTGAGAGAAATATTGTTTATACCAAAGCATTCTGTTATATATTAATTTGTCTTTAAAGACTAAATGAAAAGAAGAATAAATAATTATGAATATGATTAAAAAATAAAAAATAAATAAATGTTTACAGTACAGTAGTACACACACACACACACACACACAAGCATCAAGTTACCATCTTTACGGACTTATCTGGTGCGCCTGTCAGGCATTCACTGATGTGTGTGTGAGTGTGTGTGTGTGTGTGTGTGTGTGTGTGTTTTGGTGCATGTGTTTTTCAGTATGCACTGTGTACCATATGAGCTTATCTCCATTTGGATGAATGTGTGTGTCTGTTTGTTTATGTGTCAATATTTATTAATAGAAATATATGTGTGTGTGTGTGCATGCGTGCGTGCGTGAGTGCATGTGTGTGTGTGTGCATCTCAGCTCTAGGCCTGTGTCTGTTAAATGTTTAATGTCTGACTAAGTGGGTGGGTTGGTAGGGGGTGAAGGTTAAGGGGTGGTGAGCGTGAGAATATGCACCCTGGGAATGAAACACACCTTTCTTTGTTTATTACAAAACCTTTGCAGAAATCACCCATGCTGCAACCTAACTGACTTAATGTATGCACATGGTTCAGCCGGATGGCAACTGTGCCTTGTGTCTTTTGTAAAGAAATTAGATTAATTGAAGCATTACGTAGAACATCTTGCAGAGCTGCTGTTACGTTTGATTAATATTTAGCATAACATGCAATATACTGTAACACCAGCTAAAAGTCATTTTATTATATTCAGTCCTTTTTCTTCTCTCTCTCTTTTGCTTGCTCTCTCCATCGCAAAGTCTGATAGATGCTACTATTTTTTTTACCAATAAATGGAACGTTTCCAATTGTGATTTCCTATCCTCAGTATAAGACACTGCTAATGATAAGATGAACAACCAAGTGGTGCCAGACTATTAGCGGTTTGGAAATTGGCTTTCATGATAGGACAGTATCGAGTGTGATTATTGGTCGACACTTGGGGAGTTTCCAGATTAGCAAAAGGCCCAAGTCCATACTGAGTCTATTAGAGTGTGTGTGTGTGTGTGTGTGTGTGTTTAATTTAGTAACACTGTTTAATTTAAAAACTCTTATTTTCCTTCTCCTGTAGCACTCCTGTTTGCAGTGATAAGACACTATGCTCAGGGGTGTCTCCTGCAAAACCACAAACTAG
>JAODOY010024884.1:0-7500 GCA_025399855.1 Forbesichthys papilliferus | reverse complement strand
TGGTGTGAGTTGTCCTGCTGGCTATAGCATACAAAGCTGTACTCACGTATAAACAGTAGCCTAATAGCCTCAATTCCATTTAACAGGCACATAATAAACCTTTGCCACCCACAGTTATAGATCAGATGTGGGTGCGTGCGTACATTCTGTGTGTGTGTGTGTGTGTGTGTGTGTGTGTGTGTGTGTGTGTGTGTCATGGCTATAGGTGTGCATATGTGCGTGCGTCTGCGAGAGCCTGCATTCATTTCTGTGCTAAAGATAAATGCTGGCATGTGAGCAGCGGCGCCAGATGCGAGCGCTGAAGGTGTGATGCAAACAAAGCCGGTAGTCGCTATAGGATTGGCTGGCTAACCTCTCCGGGGCAAATGTGCATGGAGGCAGCTAGCTTCATGAGGCGTGCACACCAGTATCAGATGCAAAGAACAAACGCATTGCAGCTTGCATTGATGTTTCATCATCAGAGAGAGAGAGGGAGATGGAGAGGGGGAGAGAGGGAGAGAGAGAGCGAGAGAGAGAGGGAGAGGGGGAGAGAGAGAAAGGGAGAGGGAGAGAGAGAGAGAGAGGGATAGGGAGCGAGAGAGAGAGAGAGAGAGAGAGAGAGAGAGAGAGGGATATTTAGATTCCTTAGAATAGCTTAACAAAGGGAACTCTTCTTTCCATCCCAGTGTCTCCCACTTTTCCTCTGTTCCTTTGTCTACTTTCTTTCACTCTTTATCATCTCATCTGTCACAACCTCTATCACTTGTTCAGCTCGTTATCATTCTCCTTCTGTTTGTCTTGGATAAACGGATGTTCATTAAAATGAATAATAGTCTATATGACCAGTTTCATAAAGACTAATTATTCTCCACTTCATACCAAACATTAAGCTTTAACCTACAGTATGGTTTACAGGTCTAAAATCATCTGCTTATGGAGGTCACTGAATGATGTGTCTGGTAAGCCGAGAGGCTAAAGATCCCATTTGGAACCCAGGAAGATAAAAAACTGGCATCAAGAAATTATTTCTCTGTCTCTGTTTCTCTCTCTCCCTCTCCCTCTCTCTTTCTCTTTCTAACAGTGTGTGGCCTGGTCCTGGCTGTGCATTGTCGCTAGGCAGTACGATGATTACAGGCTAGTTTTCTAGAATGTAAACATGATGTCAATGGAAGGCCCTCTCAGCCCGGATCGCAACAGCATGGCTTCCATTAGACTGATTGGACTAAATTAAACATCCATTTAGTGCCACACACACACACAGACACACACACACACACACACACGCATACATACACTAAACACAAAGCAGGCCAAGCGGCAACCCTCAGAGTTAAGGTGTTCTACTGACAATTAACATTGTTTTACTAAATTGAAGGTATGTGCTCACAGGTGGTAGCTGTGTGTGTGTGTGTGTGTGTGTGTGTGTGAGTATGGCTATGCCATAGCCTGAAGTCTGAAGTGGACAATAATTCATATTTTTTAAAGTGGTCAAATAGTATCATTTTCATAAACGCCTTCAGTATCATCTCTTACTGTAAATGTCTCCCTCTGTGAAAAATTAGTTGAGGGTCACTTCTCCAAAAAGAATAGGAGGGTATAAATATATATGAGTGTATATTTGCTGGATTCAAAACAAAATAAATTCTGAGAATGTCTAAGCAGAAACACCAGTATTGTGGAATCTATTATGAAGAGTACAGTATGTATTTTAACAAAAAATATAAACAAAGATCACCTCATTCACTTTGCTGTGAAGTAATTCAATTTTTGACTAAGTTACTAAATATTGTGCATGTTTACACTGGGTAAGCCAGACCAACTGCAGATGCAAACATCACCACAGGCCTACCAAAATGGTTGGACCATGGATATTAGACCAGGAATCTGTTCTGAGCCTCAGGAACATTCCTCAGTGCTTAGATTTCTTAAACATGAACCCAGAATATAGATTTCAATCTCCGCTTTGTAAATTAAATGAAGGGGTCATAGTTGATTGTTTGGTTATGCAGGGAAGAAAAAGTTGGCGGGTTTGTTTTTCACAGGTTGGTATTCCACCACGCACAGTATCAGATTCCCAAGTTACAGTAGCTGAACACTGAATGAAATAAACAATGCAATGTTCCTTCCATGCTCAGTTACTATCTGTTCTGGCATGTTACCAGGAGATCAAACCACAGAGGTTCTATTTATGAGATGGTTTGAGGACCCATGGCCTGTCCTCTCCACCCCAAGCAGAAGCAATTCCAAAAGGAAAAGGAAAGCCCGGTCTTTGATGAGCTTGTTAGGGAGGAGGTGGATAAGAGGATATTTCTTGTCAGGGGTTAATACAGTCTTGTGGTTTTCCCTGTCCTCCACATGGTCTGACATATCTGTGCTAACGCCAGTGCCTAATGTCATGTTTATCCTCTTCTAGTCACAGATGTAGCCCACTAATTACTACGCAAAATCAAAAAGCCCTCTAGACATGTCAGGGATCCTCAAAAGGATATTTGGAGGATGATGGAGACATGCAATATTGAGGAAACTCAATATTCTTTTCCATCGCATTTGTGTGGAATATCAACACATATGGGTTCAGTTTCCAGAAAAATATCTCATGGAATGTTTAAAGTAAATTTTTACAAGCGGTAATGTAATTTTCTCCTCTCCTTCCCCTGTCAGGAACCTGATGCCACGCACATTGGAAGGCCAGATCACCATGGAGAAAACTCCCAGCTACTTTATCACCAAGGAAGCACCTCGGAGGGTCTTCTCCATGAGCCGCCACACCAAGCTTATTGTGGTGGTCCGCGACCCAGTGACAAGAGCCGTGTCCGACTATACCCAGACCCTGACTAAATCCCCGGGGCTTCCGTCCTTCCAGAATCTGGCCTTCCGGAACTCCTCCTCGGGTCTCATCGACACCACCTGGAGCGCTGTGCGCATCGGCATCTATGCCAAGCACCTAGAGAACTGGCTCCGCTACTTCCCTTTGTCGCGCTTCCTGTTTGTCAGCGGCGAGCGGCTAGTGACGGACCCGGCAGGCGAGATGGGGCACGTGCAGGACTTCCTGGGGCTCAAGCGCGTGGTGACGGACAAGCACTTCTACTTCAACCAGACAAAAGGGTTTCCCTGCCTGAAGAAGCCTGAGGGCAGTAAGAGGCCTCGCTGCTTGGGGAAGTCGAAGGGCAGGCCCCACCCCCAGATACCCACGGAGGTCCTGCTGAGGCTCAGGGACTTCTACAGGCCGTTTAATCTCAAATTCTACCAGATGACAGGTCACAATTTTGGCTGGGATTGACCTGTTGGTGCCGTACCAATACAGACTGACAGAGACAGGCTAAAAAGACACAGAGCTTTTTTTTTGTCAACGCCAGCATTTCTTTGATGCTTTTCATGTGAATGGAGCATTAAGGGACACACACACGCCTTTGTGGCTGAAACCTTACAAGTTGTTGTTGTTGTTGTTTTGAAGCTCATGCCCCTGCTGCTCCAGTTCTGGTTGACTGGCACTACTCTCTACCCGGTCAGAGAATCCAGGAACTTCTGGTGTGTTATAAAGAATCAGACCACATCCTGTCTGTTTTTTATACGGAATAAAGATGTCCCTGTGTTTAACCTGTGGGACAGCAGCTCATCCAAAAAAACATCCACAAGGCACCTCTTTTTTATGCTATCAGAACTAAATGTATGCTTTTGTGAGGAGCATGTTGTAGCTCCTGCTATTGAAAACTGTTAAAGCGTGGCAATCTACATTGCATTGAAATATTTGTTCGAATGCTCTTAGCGTTTACCACTGTGAGTCATTAAGAAAAACCTGAACTCTCACCGCCACTTTTAGTACCTCCTTTCCATTGAAAATATAGGAAGGAAAAAAAAGCACTTTTCACAGAGATACCCAGTGGGTGCAGGTTAACAGAACTTTAAAGATGAACCAAATTGGGCCGTAATATACCAAATTACATGATGGTGGGGGCACTTAAACAGGCTGATGAACAGAACAATCCAAATGAAAAAAGTACATTCAGGCTATTAAATAAATGTGATCAAGTCATTTTAGATGCAAATCATTATCAGCATTCATACAGTATCAGTCTCAGTTGTACTAATAATAATTTGATTGAATTTGTTTATTTTCTCATTCTTTTCATAACATATTCATTGTCATGGATTGTATGTGTTTTTGCATACAAATCTGATGAGGCAAATGTACAAATATATCTGAAATGTTATGCAACATATTAGCAGAATTTTAAACATGCTGTAATTTATGTGTAATGCTTTGAATTTTTTTTATCTGTGTTAATTTTTGATCAACTTTCAACTTCATGAGGTTTAAATATTACAAATCAGACTAATTTATAAGATGAAAAACTATTCTTGAAATTTTTTCTCTGATGCTTTTGTATTTGAACGTAAACATTCTGACTAAAGCTATTCTGAAAATGAAACCACAGACTCCAGATTATGTTATTGATCCACTACAGTTTTTTCAATTCAGGAATCTAAAGGAAGCACAGTAAAATAAAATAATAAATAATAAAATACAAGTACAATACACAGGAAAACGAGTATCAGTTCCTTTGAGTAAGAGGTTAAATGTTGGACACTTGAAGAGCTAAAGGTATGAAAGAGATCATTAGAGAAGAGAGAGAGTGTGTGTGTGTGTGTGTGTGTGTGTGTGTGTGTTGGGGGTGGAGGGAGGGGGGTGTTGTTATGGCTCATGCCTGCCAGTGTTAAATGTGAAGTTAATGCACAGAAGAAGCTTTTCTGATGTGTTAGCAATAAATTCACTAGGCTGATTGGAGACCTTCTGGGGATGTCAATCTTTGCCCTAGTCACTCCCCCACCCCCTTCAGTGACCTATGAGGCTGGAGGTTATAAACTGCTGACCACAGTCTGCCACCATACTGGCTAATGGAGACACCCTGTGCAGAACTGAACTTGCAGATGAATGCCTTCACAAATACAGTATAGGACAGTGTGCACACACGCATATACATGTACATAGTCAGACACACGTACAAGTGTGACAGATATGTGATCGATTATGTTGAAATATTTACTCTCAATTCAACAAACACACACACACACACACACACACACACACACACACACACACACACACACACACACATACACACCACAACTGCTCCCATGGTCCATTAATATTGCAATGTGAACCTCTGGGACCTCCACTGAGGGGCGATAGCCCAAATCAATATCTGCCTGTTTAGTTTATAGGCGGTGGTATGTGCTTATATGTATACCATGTCGCTGTGTCACTGTGATTTAGCCCAGGGGTCAGGACGAGGTCACTAATACACATTTGTAAAATATTATTTATTCAATGATTTATTGTCTGTACATATCTGATCGATTTTGGCACCTAAACAGAAATGCACACTGGCATATTTGATTAGATATAGATGTGGATTTTTATCTCGCAAGAGTTTGCCATTAACTACGCTGTCATTTAGTTGATATATTCTGCAAACCTAATATATATTCTGTTAAAGTTCCATTTCATTGAATTACAATCACTGATGGTATCAATTCTGTTTTCATATTACTCATGCATCAATATAAAGGCCATAGGTTAGGAATATGTCTTGGAGAAGCAACGAAATGACACTCAGAAATGTGTGCTAACAATACATTGTCATACATTGTTCCACTCTCACTTATATCCCCTGCCCTCCCAATAAGCATGTGTTATTATTTTATTTGTATATACTTTCCAAATCTTATTCATTTATATGTATACTGTTTCTATAATGTATGTCCCTGTCTTAGTTAAAAGTTCAAAACTGTATTATATATATTTCAAATGTTTTATATAGATCTTTATATTTGCCTGTGTAAAATGTAAGATTTCCATGAATGTTTTGAAAGATGTCCTTAAAGGCGAAATTTAATTTATTATTGTTATTATTATACAGATTTGTGTGATCAATACTGAACACATTGGCTGTCATAGCAATATGCATGTCAACTAAATGATCAACATAAAACAGATGTTACTAATGGTGATGGACTCATCCCAGGTAGCTGGGAATGTTGGCTCCAACAGGGAAGTATGGTCTACTGTAGGTTACAAGCACTTCATTCATTGCATTTCCACCCATTCATGGCCATCTCTTAGGAAAGAGAAAAGCCAATTAGGACACTGAGGCTCCCTATACTGAACCGTTATAGTTAGTGTTTCTCTCTGCAGCAGAAATCCCTCAGATCACACAAATCCTGCTGACTGAAGTTGCCTCGTAGCAAGAAGGTCCTGGGTTCAAACCCTGGTCGTCCCGACCTTTCTTTGTGGAGCTTACTGTACACGTTCTTCCCATGTCTGTGAGGGTTTCCTCCGGGGTGCTCAGGTCTTACCCACCATCAAAAAACATGTCAGGTTCACTCTCCGGACACTGCCAATGATCAGGAGTTGGTCCCTGGGCGCTGCACAGCAGCTGCCCACTTGAGGGATGGGAAGAACATGCAAACTCCACACGGAAAGACCAACACAACCAGGATTTGAAACCGGGACCTTCTTGTTGTAAGAGCACAGTGCTATCCACTGGCCAACCGTGTTGCCATTACTTAGGTTACCTTTCAGGACATCCTGGCAAGACCGGGCTTTCCCTTTCCTTTTTGCCATCCTGCCAGTCTTGCTAGGACTTTGCTTGGGTTTAATTGAGGGTTGTAACCACTATTGTAATAAGTAGAAAGATGAGATAGAGGTTAAACAAGATTTGATGGAAGCCAATTCTTTTGTCATCTAATTTTGTTATTTTCTTTGAAACCTGTCAGCCATCATAAAATCAAATGCCTTGATCTCTGTGGCTATCTCCGGCTCCATATTCAAGCTCCACCCCAGGTTTAACCAATGAGATATAAAGAAAGCATTCATCACTACCTGCCCCTGCCAATCACAATTGTCCATTGCAGACTTTATGAAGACATACTTCTCCAGTAGTTAGTAGAGTGCAAAGGGTGGGCATGGATTGTACCAAACCATTTGCTCTTTCCAACTAAATTATCAACGACAGAGATCAATAAATGCTCATGAGAAAAACAATCAAGTGCAAATAATGGAAGTTAACGCTGTAAATATGACGTTATCAAATACAATTCTCCAGTCTCAACCTTGTGCCCACCATTTCCTTTAGGCCCTCTCTCTTAAAACAGACCTGAACAACTGTCCCTGGTCTCTGGCTTCACTCCAGTTTCTTCTGTGAGGTCTGTAGGATAAGCTCTGGCCACCCGCCACCATAGAGGTCAGAGTTCATAGTGCATTCCCCTACCAGGGTCACCTGCGGTCATCTGACCCTCATACCCAGTTGGTTATTCTCAGATTGATGAGGGGAAAGTGAGTCATTTGTCATGGTCTGGTAATGGACACATCCATTGGACGATCAAGCTAAATTGCTCATTGTTAAGCAAAAGGCTGAAGGTTCAACCTTTACCAAATGTATAATGACAATTCAGGGAATTGTTTATTGGCTACTAAGATTGAGCAATTAGGTAATACCAAACGTACACAGGTGAATATAA
>JAODOY010024873.1:5729-23737 GCA_025399855.1 Forbesichthys papilliferus | reverse complement strand
TTAATTATTACCCCCCCCCCCCCCCCCCCCCCCGACCCCAGAAGCACTGTGGAAGGGGAAGCCACAGCGCTAGTGCACAACTTATCTCCACCCTGCATTCCATCGCTATAGCGATGGGCGCTAAAGTATTCACTAAGGAGATCTTATCAGGCCCAGCCCATTCAAAACACGACGTTGGAGTTGTTCAGATAACATTAGCCTGCCAGCTCAAGGGCGACGCAGGCGAGCACATGCCTACACAAAAAAGAGACACATCTCCTATAAATTGCGAGTCTGTTCTGTAAGCAGCTTAATAATAATAATACATTCACTTTCCATACGGGTTTGAAGACACACTGTACAGAAACGTGCAAATATACAAATGCTCTCTCTCTCTCCCTCACACACACACCCCTATTTAAATAGATCTGCTCAAGGAGACCCTCACAATGTTTTCATAGATGCTGTCATTGTGCAACCACAAATTTGTGTTTTATAGTTCACACATACCGAGTCAAGGCACCACTATCAACATGCTTTCTGACATTTACACAAACACACACATGCACGCACACTCACACTTACACGCACACGAATGCACATGAATGCACACTTGCTCCCCTAGTCTCATTTTTATTTAAACATTAAATGAGTGTGTGTGAGACAGGCAGGCAGACAGACACACACACACATACAGACAGACAGACAGACAGACCAGTCAGATAGATGGCTATCTGCTACCTGCTAGCTGCTAGCTACCTGCTAGCCCCTGCTACCTGCTAGCCCTTGCTAGCTGCTACCTGCTAGCTGCTACCTGCTACTTGCTACCTGCTAGCATCTACCTGCTAGCCCCTGCTACTTGCTACCTGCTAGCCCCTGCTACCTGCTTCCTGCTAGCTCCTACTACCTGCTAGCAGCTACCTGCTAACCCTGCTACCTGCTACCTGCTAGCCCCTGCTACCTGTTATCTTTACTACCTGCTACCTGCTAGCCCCTGCTACCTGCTACCTGCTACTTGTTAGCTCTGATACCAGCTAGCAGCTACCTGCTAGCTGCTACCTGCAAGCCACTGTTACCTGCTAGCAGCTACCTGCTAGCCCTGCTACATGTTAGTACCTGCTAGCAGTGGCAAGTGTTTATTTGGCAGCCATATTGATCTGGGGAAGGAATGGGGGGAGGGGGGGGGGGGCTCAATCAAGGCACTGGGGGCCCAAGGGATCAATAGCGGTGATCTGACGTACGAAGACAAGACGTTTCCTGTGCGGCTGCTGCCCGGAGGGATTCCACACATGCACGACCCCTGTGCACGGCCTTGGTATGACACGCGCCCACACACACACACATGCAGGGATTACACAGGCATTTAACAAGCTTTTTGTGCAGGTCAAAGTTGACAGCAGGCCCCCCGGGAGAAGGGAGAACTGGGGAATGTGGGCTGAGACACACACACACACACACACACACACACACACACGCACATGCACACACACACACACACACACACACACACACACACACACACACAGTGAGTCTCTCGTAAATCCTAAACAGACGTGATGGATGGATTCCTTTCTCCCATGATTCACTGCTACCACCTACCTACTGTAGTCTACCACTACCTTTACCTGACAGCGCTGCACTGCAGTTGCATATTCACTTTTTAAACATCATCAGAATACGTATAAGTAAGAGGGAGTGTGCGGAAGTGCTCTGTCTAGTGTAATTCAATCTTAAAATATGGATAAATCAGATAATAAGTTCATCTTCATTTTTGTGATTGGAACTTTTTGACATCATTGTAGACAAAATACCAATGATGTATATAAATGATGTGTATCAATGCTATTTAATGCTACTCAATGATATTCTATGGAATATTTCTGGATAGTTTCTATGTGTCTGTTATGAAGGTGTTAAAAAGAGAAGGCTATACTGCACCATCAAGAATGTTGAAAATGTTACAATACAAAAACATCAAATTTATCTTTGAAGCATTTAGATGTCTATTCTATTATTATAATAATACACCAAATGTGGGTACCTTTCTGTTGCAAATACGCATGTAGGCCACGTCTAGCCTAAAATGTTTATAGTAATCAGTGCAGCCAAACACAGTTAAAGGGCTAGACACAAAAAATTAATAAATGTAAGAAACGTAATAAACGCGCTCATACATCTAGTAATTTAGGTAGGTAGGGCAATGCCTTCTAATTAGTAGACCACCATCTCCCCCTTGTGCGCTTCACTTGTAATTGCACTGGCTGCAGTGTCAATTTAATTATTCAAACATGTACCAGTAGGTGGGAGACAACACACATATGTGTTGCTTTGCGATGCTAAACTTATTTTGAATTCATGTTTGTTTTTGTTTTTGTAAAGAAAAAAATAACACTGTAAAAACCTTACCGCAAATTATCCCAACATCACAGCAGTGATTTCAATTAAATTGAGTTTGGAGGTAGGTAATAAACATGCATTTTATTTCATCTTCATGTTTGCATTTCACAATATATTTTTGGTTTCTAGAGGATTTGACTCTTGTATCGCACATTATCTAACTTAATGTTATGTGTGTGTGCGTGCGTGTGCGAGTGTGCGTGAGTGGGTGCGTGTGTATGTGAGAGAGAGAGTTCACTTATTTTTTGTTCCCCTTGTGTGTATTTCTAAAACATACTTCTTCAACAGAATAAGAACATACAGTACTTCCTCGTTGAGCAGACGTCTTCAGCTCAACGGAGGATTCCTGTGGTAATTATGCCTCCAAAATGAAAACAGGGGTGTCTAAGTCCATGTACTGTATATCCTGCCAAGAAAATTGTAACTTCTGTTTCAGCATTATGTCCCGAGCCTGGTGCATGCACAATCTTTTTACGTAGGTAAAGATTGTGGTAGAACACAACCGGCATCTGTTCGTGTTCATTGTGAAATAAAAACTGATGTAAATGTTCAGTAATTCTTTGATGCAGATAAAACTTAAAAAGAAGAGTATTCTAACTTGTACTGCCCACAGTTAACATGTTAAGCTGACTTGCCTATGCAGAGAAATTTAACATGACAATATTACTTTTCTGTGAAGAAATAATATTGTATAGACTCTCGCTCTCTCTCTCTCTCACCAGTCATATGACCACATGATATCCGGAGACGGAAATCTTTGCTTTATTCAATGTGAGAGTGGGAAAATGCATAGGCCACCGAAGACACTTACACTAGCAGTAGTGTCTTTAAAAATAAAGGATAAAACATAATGTATACAGTATACCAGGTTAGGAGAAGACCAAAGTAGGATTTCCATGATGTTGTGGCAGTAGTAGCTGTGATTTGATTGTTGCACTTCAAATAAAAATGATTTACAGAACTCTATTGTGCACAGTGTCTGTAATTTGTAACACTGCATATAGGTTATGATGTTTACTTTAATTCTCTAGTCTACCATATTATATGTTTTAATATTGGCACTTTCTGAGTAGACTAATGCAGTACAAAACTCGTATAGTCCAGATATGAACAGACAATTACTGTAACGGCACAATTTCACATAATCCTGACTGTGTGCCTATAGGTAGAATCAACTGTATTCCTTATACTGTACGAATAACATTCAAATTACTCTGCTCCTTCCAGACCAAGGGGAGCTTTTTGGAAAAGTACTGAGACCTCTTTGGACACATGCCTGTTTAAACTCACAATAAGGACAAATAGCCTTGCGCTATGTTTAGCTGTGTGCTGGCTTTCAACACAAGGAGGTGAGATTGCATGTACTGTATGTGTGCACTGTGTGACAAGCCCAGTCTCACAAGATCGATGTCTGGTGGTGATGCTTGTGCAAAACCGCTGTCTGTAAATTGGACGAATACGATTTTTGTCAAAGCCCGATTGAATGTTTACGTGTGTATGTCAAGTCATTGCTTGTTTGTATGGATTTAACCGATTTAGTCCATATTCTGTATGTTGTGGCTCAATGCATTATACAGTATTTAGCTCATTGTCTTGTACAAGCTCATGCTAAATTGCCGAAATACAAGAAAATATTATTGGGTATTTGCTGCCTTCAAAAATTAAATGTTTCACAGACACTAACTTAAACACATTTACCTTAAACATTGTGAACAATATTGGCATCATATTGACAGCAATTATTCCATCAGGGGTTCTCTCAATCTTTATTATGTCATGAGTGAGATTAAACCATCATGAAAATAGGACATACTGTATAATACACACAAACAAAACACCGCAGAATTATATAAGATTATAAATAAATCATTGGGGTCCAAGCAGAACCGCAGCAGTAGCATCAACTGTTCTGTCGAAGCGGTTCGGTTTTCTTTCCAAGTGAAACAAGAGGTGGAATTATATCAATGTTACACACAGTGGAATGGACCACACAATGCAAACTTTGTAGAGTAAAATGTTTTTCAGATACAATAATATCTAAGACCGCCATGGATTTTAAGATAATGGAGTTTTACATTTAGTGGACAGAAATCCTGTTCAACTCCCATATCCTGTTAAGCTAGACGAACCCATCGCATGACCTAACCAGCTCACATTTAACTACAAAACAATTCAAGCTAAACAATACATTTTTACCAAAATGGTGTCAGATTGTTTATTTCTCAACATTCCATCAAATCCAAAAGCAAGTGTTATCAAAAGCAACTGATATTATGTTACTTACTTTTTCATTGTTGTTTAGCTACAAGTATTCCTGATCAAAATTATTAACATAACATTGGTGGTGTCATTGCTTCAGCCAGAAAAAATGTTGTTAATGAAAGGTCTTCTGCTGCCATCTTCTGGGCCATTTGTGCTATTACATCAAATTACAAAAATGAGACAAAACTTAAATCTGCACCCCCTTGTGGCCAATCTCTTTCAAAGGAGGTTCTCGAATGAAATGTTCAGTTTATAGCGCCCCCTATGGACGGATGAACACAGTCAAAATGTTGCTGTTTTCCCAAGGGGTCTTGAAATAAGCAGTTTCACAGTCCTGTATGCCCGGTTTCACAGACATGGATTAAGACTAATCCAAGACTAAAGGAAAAATTCAATGAAAATCTCCATTGAAAAATGTTCTTAGGCTAAATTTAGGCTTAATCCACGTCTGAGAAAACGGGCCATTGAGTACCACAGAGGACAGAGAGCACCAGAGATCCACCTTTTCTCCACCTTCTCTGTAGTCTGTCTGGCCATTAGAAAGCTCTACGAGAGACATCAAGGCCTAATGGACAGCTGTGAGACTGCACATCTTACAGCAGGGGTAGGGAACCCTGGTCGTGGAGAGCCGCAGCCCTGCATGTTTTAGATGTCTCCCTGCTCCAACACACCTGATTCAAATGAACGGGTCGTTATCAGGCTTCTAACGCACACACTTCGAACTTTGTTCATCAGTAACACTGACTCATGCCACACCATGAAATCCACACACAGAAAGCCGCATGGGCCTTCCCTCCCAGAGCGAATATAGAGTTCCGGAACACCGCTCTGAGGGAGGGGCTGTATGAACTGGTCCCATGCACGCTCATGCTCTACTTCAGAAACATCAAGATTGTAGAACCCTTACCATTTCCCATAAACTATACTATAGTTGCAGACAAACACACACGTTGCCATGCATATCCAACCACACGCACATACTTTAAACAGGAGAGAATATAATACATACATTAATTTACATGACACTTAAATGTTAAGTCAGTAACATAGAAACTTAATTATGTTGCCGCATTGCAGCTACAGCGTAAACTAGCTAGCTAACAGGATCATTTTCTTTGTTAATTGTCCACTGCCACTCCACTTACCATTAAAGTGTAGACATGTCACTGATGTCACTGTCTGGGACACTGTTAGGTATTTACTGTGGCACTTGACTGTTTTTAGATGAGAGAATGCGCGTGTGAGTGGGTGACTACTCACACAAATTATTCTCTTTCTTTCTTTCTTTCTTTCTTTCTTATTACACACACACACATACACACACACCTACACACACACAGACGCACATACGCACACACACAGACGCACATACACACACACACAGACGCACATACGCACACACACACACACACACAGTGTAACGGTCCGGCGTTTTCTGTGTTTTTTCACCTTTTCGCTGCTCCTGTCCTATTTGTTTCATAGTTTAATGTCGTCCAGCCTTTCAGATGATTGCACACAGATATGAATATGGATTATGAATATTATATTTTGGTGTTTCTGTGTTTCTTTTGCGGAATGCTGAAGCACAAGCTGCGCAGTCAACAAACCACATGTAGTAAATACATGCAATATGACAACCTGCTCATTTCTGGTCAGAGTGCAGAGACACTTTCATGGGTCACAAGGTCATCCTGCGTCTTCATGTCAAAACAGGGTTTCACCAACAGTGTGCCGTTGCTGCCTGTCTGCACACAGGCCAGGTATTTGCAGATGGAGCGAGAGGGCATCACTCAGAAGTACAGCAGCAGCTACTGTGACGTGATTTACGATTCAGGTAGTCTCGCAGAGCCAGCCTCTGCTTACATAAGGTCTGGGACACAGCGCTGGCTAATTGCATCAGGACAAGCCTACTTGACAGGAGAGGTATTTTGATTGACATGCAGAACAACCAATTACGTAACTCAATGACCAAATCGTAAGTAAAATTTACAATGATAGATAGATATAACTATATATCTATATATATATCTATATATATGTATATACAAAATATAGTTTTACCTGCTGGAGTTAGCTCAATTTTTCAGCTGTATTTTGCTTCTCAGCTCAAAACAAAAGACAGTTGCAAACAGATTGCAAATAATCCACTGTCGGACTGGGTTGTCTCCTAGCAAAACAAAGCGCTAGCTAAACAGATAAAACCCCGCCCCCTTCTGCGCGCTCCCTGGCGACACAAAAGTTTAGAAAAAGTGTTTTGTGCAATACCTTGCTGAGAGCGCAGCCCTTGAGTCAGCGATTGCAAGCTAGTGCACCTATTGTGAAATTCACCAAAAAAAAATCACAGACCGCTAGCTAGCCCATTCTGTGTGCATGCTGGAAAGTATAATCTGGTGTTTCTACACAGCCCTGGCTCTGTAAATGGAAACACAAACAACGTGGTGCACACCGCACCACGCAACACTATCCCCGCCATCCAATTTGGGGGGCGGAGCATCTGATGGAGCACCCTATGGCATTGCAGGAAAAGTTGTGTTTTTTTTTGCTTGATCCAGTGAAAATACCAACCACCTTTCTCCAGAATCGCTGCCTCTACCTTTAAAGGGGCCTCTTGGGGCTGCTTGTACCAGTATCTGTGTGCAGGGGATGTTATTCCACAGCCTGACTGTGGAATGCACTGTTCAAACACCGTAGGCCTTCCCACACTCTAGCGGGCTCCCTTCACGCACTAATCGCAAAACGTCACTCGATATTACTGAGCTGCAGCTCAGTAATATCGAATGACACAATATACTGTACCAGACAACAGGGCAGGTCAAACGCTGTAGGCTACAGTACAAAGACGTGGGCGTGATACAGTGTGTGATGTCACTCAGAGGTTCATGACATATGTGGTGAAGTTTGGCTCTACGGGTTCAGCCACACAGAGAGAGCCTACAGTACTATTAGTGTTACATTATGCCTGCATACGCAACTGCTGCTGGATGATGTATGTGTATGTGTGTCTGTTTTGCGTGTGCATGTGTGCGTGTGTGTGTCTGTTGTCTGCGTGTATATGTGTTTGCATGTGTCTGTTGTCTGTATGTGTGTGTCTGTTGAATGTGTGTGTGTGTGTATGTGTGTGCTTGACTGTACTTATGTGTGCACGCATTTGTCTTTCATGTGTGTGCATGTGTGTGTGTTGTATGAGCATGTGTGTGTGTCTGTTGTCTGCATGTATATGTGTTTGCATGTGTCTGATGTCTGTGTGTGTGTGTGTGTGTGTGTGTGCACACTTACAAGAAGCTTGACACAATGTACACGGAAGAACAAACTGAGTTTAGAAGCCTTCATCTACCTTTGACCCAGTGCCTCATGCCTTCAGCCCAGGGATGGTTCACAGACCCCCACCGCCCTTCGCTCTCCTTTTCTCTCTTTGGTTTTTTGACCACGACCCAGCATGTTTGTTCCTCCCACGGAAGGATTCAGCCACATCTACCCTCTTTCCCGGTGTCACTGAAACAGACTCTCCAGTAAAGCATATAATATTATGTACACTGTACACTGTAGTAGTGAGGCACATTCAGTAAATAAATACCTGAAACTATAACTTAACATACATGTTTGTAGGCTAAAGTTTAAAGTACGTGTATGGTTTATAAGAATTATACATCTTTTGCTGGTGTTCTGCTGGTATTTTTTGAAAACAAATGTTTTGACATCTAAATAAAATACATTAGCTTCTACTGACAAAGAGCATTTACCAAGATGGAGTCAATCTGAGGGAGTCCAGCTAAAGTCACAAACACTCATATGGCACACCAACAACACATTTGCAGGCCATCATCTTTCAAAGCAAACCACAGCAGTAGTTGGTAGGCAATGCTGCCGTTTTGCTGTAGATATCGGCCATTTTCTTTGCTAACTCATCGCAGTGACGCATACAGTACCCGACTGTGTCTACACACATGTACTCTCAGACCGGAGGTAAGAGCCCCAGTGCTCTCCGAAAGGGCACATATGCTAGCTATTAGCCAGTCTATATGCTGTGGCGTGAACCAGACTGTTGGGTATAGAAACGTAACAAATAGTATGACCATCTCAATGAGAGGGAAAATATCCTTTTTAATATCCATCCTATAAACTAATTCAATATGTCTAAAGAAAGCAAAAATATATATGTGACTTTCTTTCACAGGTTCCTAGTCGCTAGCTAGCTTCAGTGGAGAGATTATATATCCACATTGGCCTGGGAACGCCTCAGGATCTCCCGGTGGATAATGTGCAGTTGCTGTAGGTTATCAAACCAATGTGAGGACTGGAGGCTATGTAGGACTTACCTCATTGGCCTTCGAAGCTTCGATTAGCGTTGTAGTTGTACAATACAATGGAATCATAGACTGTATATAGATACAGAAAATGCATAAACCTTCTGTCACCCATAGCTTTCTTAAGAAGGCTGTGCTGTGCTGACTCTCGCCATTGCCATATTTTGAACCTGACTCTGCCTGTAATGCCCCTCTATCTATTATAACTGGATAAATGTATGGCTTAATATATTTTTTACTGGCCGTACAGTTGTCATGAACGGGAAGGCTCCCTATGGAGACCAAAACCATTTTTATAACCAAGCTATAAACGTGTTTTATTTTTGCTGTAAAGTTGTATATTTTAACATGGGAGTCTATGAGGATTAACTCCCTTTTGTATCCAGCCTCCAGTGGCCATTTGAGAAACTGCAGATTTTGACACTTTCATGTTGTATGCATTTCTCAGCACCGGAGGTTCCTGCTGGAATTAAACCCAATGTAGGCTGAACAAAAAAAATGTCAACTTCATTTGTGTACGTGTTATCCTGAGTTTTTACGCTCAATCTGTGTTTAACACCCCTTTCCTCAGGGCGGATCCTGAATTAGCCATTGTGGCCATTGTGGGACAAATCTCTCCCGAATGACTCACGAGTCTCTGGTTCACCGCAAGACAAGTCCTTCGGATGACATGCACCATGTGTCTGTATACGTGGAGGAAATGTAACAAGTAGGATATGATAGCGCCACATGCTAACATCGTTAGCTTAGAAGTCGAGCAGTGCTGGCCTTGACTCACAGTCTGTCCACTTCCACCACAGGCCTGCTTTGGTATTTCCCCACCAGTGAAAGGTTCCCGGGCAGTATGTCATCGGTTCATAGCCTGGTTTACACATCATCTTACCAACATACACCCATACACACTGATGCAGTCCTTAAATAAATGATTCATCGACTGTGCTTCATCGTCATTTTCTGACTGCAAAACAAAGTGATTTTCTTTTGGCAGAACCAGTGGTATGTGTGATAAATCCTAACTTAATTAAAATACAGTGCAAGAGAACGCAGCGGTTCTACCAACACAGTTGACAAGTGATGTGTGTGGCCTAAAAGATAAAACCCAATAAATCAGACTTTTCACTTTTATTTGGATGCGGAACTGCGTTCAGTACAAAGTGAAAGAATATTTGTGTTATTGAGCTGACATTCTGAATAATATGTCTCCCAGATGTCATATACTAATACTGTATAATTACACGTCCATAAATGATGGTTCGTTAATATAAGGCTACTATTAATAGCTAAGCTCAGGAAGCATGTCATAACATGACATAATCTCTCCCCATTGCTTGAAGATATGGAGGGGCAGATATCTTTTCTGCCTTGTGCCATTTCTCAGTGCTAACTAGCTCAGGAGAATACGTTCAGTGCTGGGTGGTCTTTGGGCAGTGCTGTTTTCTCAAGGTGGGTTCTGCAGAGGTTGCAGCCTTGTCGTCAAGGCTGAGCTCCACACCGCTACATGCACATGCAAGTAAGCACGCACATGCACACGCACTCTTTCACACTGTTTTGTCATGGCCCACCCAAGTATTTGTGCCAAAAATTATGTTGTTGTCTTCCCCATCGTTTGATCAACAGTTTGACTGTGTCGTTATGCATGTCAGGCTCTTCTGTTGTTTGAACTTCAATGTTTATTTAAGACAGAAATTGTGGGCCTTGATTTAGTTTCACTGGAACTTTTTTCACGAGCACTAAAATGACTAGCTTTTCTTCAAAACACGTTGCACAGTAATGATCAGGTGATCAGTCAACATTCTCTAAATAGCTTGTGGCAAAATGTTGACTTATAATTAATGTACAGTTCAATTTCACATTAATTGACAGACCGTGCACACATTAACATTTACATCGTTTAGCAGACGCTTTTATCCATAGCGCCTTACAAACTGTACATTTGTCAACAGTAGAAGAGATGATGCACCAGTTGCCGTACGCAGGCAACATTCTGTTAGAATAGCAGCAGCATGTCATTATGGCTAATTATGTTATACATTTGCAACATACATATATACATTATGTAATATACCAGGGGATTTAAAACATGGAAGTTCCAATAAAGTGCTAATATTCTGAAGAAAGAAGAAGAGGATTTGTTTTAGGAATACGGAAATCAGTGATTGGGGTCCCGAGGTGTATTCGGAAGAGGTGGGTTTTCATTTGCTTTTGGAAGATGGGTAGTGACTCCGCTGTCCTGATTGCTGCAAGAAGATCGTTCCACCATTGTGACAGAGAAAAAAAATTGAGATTGTGTTGAGCAGCTCTTGTTCCGTCGTAGTGTTGGCGGTACCAGGCGGCCAGCCGATGTTGTAGATTTAAGTGCTCTGGTTGGGGCCTGGAACCTGACCATGGCTTGAAGATATGGAGGGGCAGATCTCTTTTCTGCCTTGTAGGCCAACACACGTGTTTTGAAGCGGATGCGGGCTGCAGCCGGGAGCCAGTGAAGGTCTCTTAGGAGGGCGGTTACGACATATTTTTGGCAAATGGAACCCCCTACTATGTTAACATAAGCAACACACCTAAACGTAAATAAAGGAGGGAATATGAACAAGGAAGAGAGGGAGAGAAAGGCAAGCATAAAAGAGAGAGAGAGAGAGAGAGAGAGAGAGTTCCCTGCTTCAAAATGCAAATCGATCTCTGACTTGCATCAAACTGAAACAAAACAGAAATCTTCAACATCAGTCCTTCAGAGTGCTCCTGACTCCTGATGGCCAACGTGTGACTGTGGTCAAGGTGTCAGCTGGCTGGGAAAGTACATGCATACATACACGACCCCCCCCCCCCCCTCCATAATTGAATTAGCGTTGTTTATTCGCAGTGATAATTTAAAGACACATATTTCTCACTGAAAGACTTGAAGATGGAGTTTGCTAAGCATTGCAGAGTTTGTGGAAAGATGCAAAGCAGATTGTTGGACCACGCTAAGGCCAGCTGGATTGTTTGGTATCCATCATGACTAAAAAACATTAGCAGGCTATCAAACATCTGCACACACTCTCGTCCCAGCATTCTGTGTGGAGGTTGCATGTTCTCCCTGTGTCTGCGTTGGTTTCCTCCAGGTGCTCTGGTTTCCTTAGGTTAGGTTCATTCTCCAGTCAGTGCCATGTGACCAGTGACACTGGATTCCATCTGGAGTTGGTCCCCGGGTACTGTGGCTGCCCACTGCTCCCTTGTATGTTTATGTGACAATAAAAAGCACCTTTTACCTTTATAGGCATTCAGACGCTGCCTCAGTTCGACGTGTTGTAGCTTTGTTACTAGTGTGTCTGCATGTATGTGTGTGTGTGTGTGTGTGTGTGTGTGTGTGTGTGTGTGTGTGTGTGTGTGTGTGGGTGGGAGGGTGTGTTTTTGTTCCACAGATTTCCACTCACTGAGCTGCAAAGGTTGCTACAATGTGTGCAACACTGCCAACTCGTCACTTTTCGAAGCGTTAGAAAGCCTTTGACTGTTACGGCAAGACTACGGAGTTACATTACCGGTTTATTTTTAGCTATATGGGCATGCAATTTCAGCGCAAATAGTAGTTCCTGGTTGTAGATCAATATACAATCGTGACATGTTGAAATGTAATTACTTGATATTATAAAATTAAAAAGTTTCAGTTATATTTCGGTAAAGGCTGTGTAGCCTATGATTCAACATTGCAACAGGGGTCAAGGTTCAAGGTCAGTGGTCACTGTGTTTACGTACGAACCGAATGGATCAGACTCTCATTACTGAGTGATGGCAGTGAAGTGAGACAGGTAGTAAATTCTGGGAAACTATACTGAAATGTCTTGTTTGTTGCGTATTGTGTTGTATTGTTTTATTTTATTTATTCATTGTTACTTGCATTGATGTGTACAGCACCTAGGTCAGCATTGGCTGTTTTTAAATGTGCTTAATAAATAAATAAACTGACTTGAGGTCTCCAGGATGTTGTCACTGGAATTCTGCGCTTCAGACAACTCGGAGGTCGGATTTTTCCGTTATTCGATGTGCGCCGGATTTATACAACCTGATGCGCTTTATATATACGCGGCCCTCCAGATCACTGTTCCGAAAAATAGAACTAGCCAGCAGCAGCATTATAAAGACAATCAATAAATAAGTTGATTTTTTATTATTGTAAATTGTCATGATTAAATCAATACCGTAATTTATACACAGAGCGTTTTCTTAATTAAATTAAAATAGACTGCTGCTTGTTCCTTAGAGGGAAATGGGGGGGGGGCTGACTCAAATGAACAAAATTACCCAGAAGATTTATTCATTTTAGTTAAAGACTGGAAAAGATTTGAGTCAATAAAAAGAGTAAAACTTCCCATCAGATCTGTACCAGGCTTACACTAAGGCGACCGCTCTGGCAGCACTGAGCTAAGCCAGAGAACATGTCACAGACACAGTGACTGCTATAACCTCATGCATCCCCAAGCTATGAAATTACTGACATTCCACTGGCATTGAGTTGAGACCATTGAACACAAGGAAGGAGTTCATTTCAAGCCACATCCGCCGACACTGGACCACCTGAACTTGAGACATGTACTTTATGCATGCAAGGCCATGGCTGACGTTTATATGAGTAGACTTTATAAAGTACATGAAAGAGCTCGACGTTCAGTATCATTTACTAGCAATAAATCTGAGAACCCAAGATGGCGGGGCAAATCCACTTCCACAGCGCGCACACGCACACACACACACACACACACTCACACACCCACTGTGAGCGCTACATGTGAAACCCAGATGGCTGGCAGAGATTTGTGTGCGATGTCAGGCTTTGTGAGCAGTTTACAGGAGAAGGGTGGGACAGGAACTCCAGCTAATCTGTAATGGCACAATAGAAATACTGTCTGTTAAAACAAGGAGGAAACACGGAGTGAATTATTATGAAATATGTATAACTAGGTGAAATGGTGCCTGGCAGAATTGTGAGTAATGTGGTTGTGTTGTGATTAGCTGCATGTGTGAGAGTCTTGTCTTGAACCTGTTGCTTGCATACATAGACACTTATATGACTTACATTGTAATTACTGTACGTAAATAAGCGGCAGGCTTACACCACTTCAAGCATGCTTACAGGTAGGCCAGGAATGTGGAGGATCAACCCCGGAACCTCTCGCCTGGGATTCGGCCACCCTAACCACTACCCTACCCATCTTGCATCGGCTTGTTCTCCTTTCATCTGTCAAACCAATGTTATATTAATGCCATATTAATGCTATATTAAGTCACTGGTTCATGCGTGTCTGTGTAATCAAGGTCTGTAATAAGGGCTTTTCCGGAGAGGGTCAAAGTACATGGTTGGTAGTCCTGGGAGATCAGAGTGAATGATGTGTTTAGTGGTCAGTGGGCTGCAGTGATTCAGCACAAGGACTGTAATTAGACCACTGATTGGCTCCGTATGCTCACAGTGAAGTGAACTAATTTCATTCAGGACAACTGACAGCAGTCCAGTAGCCATATGAAATATTTATTGTTTACCGCCCAGCCGTATGTGACACGTTAAAAAACTAGACTGAATTTAAAGTGTAACTGCACCCCAGCGCTGATCCTGAAATGCAAATACATAGTAAAGGAGCTGAGTGAGGGGAGGGGATGAGAGGGGGTCCCCCGTTAACATCAATTGATTTTGATGACATACGAGTGGAAGTCCTAAAGCGTTTCTTCATGGGTATGATGTAGAGCAATTTTCAGACCCGATTTTTATACAAACGGGATTAAAACACCATGCAGCATTTGTGTGTAATCACAGTGCCGCCTTATTATTTACAATATTTTACAGCTCAAAAAAGATCTCAATTTAGGGTGCAGTTACTCTTTAAGAACAATGCTGGTAGTGTTGCCTGGTGATATCGCCCTGATCTCACAAGCCATTGTAGACTTCGTCTAAAACTCCTCAATTTAAAAGTGTTTGTCATAAAGGCATATACAAAACATATTTTCCTTACATACGATTTAACTTCCCATCTTCATCTCATCAAATGAATCAGCTATAGTAGATACCAGAAAGTAGGCCCATGACACACGCTATTGTCGTCATCTCAGCTGGCCGGTGAGTGGCCTGGTTGTGCTCAAAACGGTTGACAAATGTTCCTGTCAACTTTTGCACTGAGGGGTTCCATGATACTCAAGTCAAACTGAATTGGGCGCTTGCAGGATCAGGATGGTCTCGCAAGGCTAGCCACACAGCCATACAACATAGTTAAAACATATATCCTATTTTATAATAGGAAGCAATCATGATTTTGCTCCTAGTAAACGTTATCATGGGGCATTACATATACTGTAATTTCTCTGAGGCAGATGTTTTCATTGCTATATTTGATGTGAAATACTGACTGAGAATATTCTCATGCACTTAGCACTGCGTAGTCTAAATTGAGTTTTCCAGTTTGCTCATAATTTGATAGGATTTCCCCTTGCTGTAGGCTAATTATATGGCTCATGACCTTTTGTGTGTGTCTTGAGGCAAAAGAGAGCTTGGTTTAGCGGTAATTGTTGTTCTGTAGTTGTGTTTTGGTCAAGCAGTCAGTCCGGGAGAGTGAGCCGAGCTGGCCACCGCTCAGTTTCCAGAGAGACTTTTAATTAGTTCGGCATCGGTGCAAAAAGTCGGACTGGACCTTTCGGTATTCCCAGCTGCATTGAAACAGGCCCAGATCTTCCTGACAACAGGGCTGTTATATTCTGTACCACTACTGTGAGAAAACGCTGGTCCTTCACCTGGTCTTTAAAACTTCAATGCAAAGTTGTAATTGTTTTATCAGTGTATTTGTGTTGTGTGTGTTGTGAGAGAAAGATACAGTATCAAGGTAGAGATAGAGTACATTTTTTTCTATCATGACATAGTCTGAATGGTTGTTGTATTTAATGTGTGTCTGTGTATAGTTTATAACCAGAGTCTTATGCACAAATTAGTTCTGTCCATTCAAAGTGGACATCGTCTATGACGTGTGATTTACAATTTAAGATGGAAGGCCTTCATTTAGTAAAGGTCCTAATTAGGATAGTCCAAATTTGGCAATGCCATATGTGTTGAACAAATAAAAAATGCAGGGTAAACTTACTTAGAGCATATCACATCTGAACCTACTCCAGCGGACCGTGTTAAAAAATGACCTATATATGCACTACAAAATAGAGCTCCGTTTTGGACATGTACATCATGAATGGTCTATTTTGAGAATATGAGGGATGGATGGGAGGAAATTAAGGGGGCGTGCCTCTATCAGTTTTTGGCTGGAGTGACTAACTTCGGTTATTTTTTTCCATTAATCCCTGGAACAGGGTTGCTTGTTTTTTCGTTTTGTTCGTTTTTTTTCTACCTGGAAAACACACGTCTGCTAATATAAACATCAGGAAAACCGCCACATGCTTTCCTTCAACTTTTTAAAGAAAGGAATTTCCAGTAGGGGGTTTTCCAATCTGAACTGGCAACCGTCTGTCGCGTCGCCACAAGAGTCCAGTGGACAGTGGTCGTAAAATAGTAAAACACTTAGGAATCCAGGTTGTGTAGGTGGAAGTAAACGAGTCTTAACTTTAGAGCAGTCGAATCCAGAGTTTGCGTGCTTGTAAAGGTTTTACGACACATTTTTGCTACCAAAATATTGTTTCTTCGACTACTACAACTCAACTTCCGTGGATTAATGTAAACTATTTTTTTTTTACAGTCCAGCTATTCAGAGCCTGTGTGCGGTTTGGAGATGGGAAATTGACCAACTATATTTTCCTGACAAAAATTATTTTCTACAGACAGGAATTTTTCAAACGCGGAAAATGTTTGTGTACGTGAGATGAACTTATAACACATCTTTCCAGGAATACAGTTGAAAACATTACTTTTGGAAACATGGAGCTTATAAATATAACCAAAACCACTTTGGCATTCAAATCTCGTTTAATTTAAAGCACATTAAGCGATTTTCCTCGGCTGGGGGCATCTTTTGAGAGAGATATTATGTGCATTCCCATATAACTTTGTTCCACCTGAAAGTAAATCACTACCGAACGCAAATGCGCTAAAGACGCACAAGGTTTCCAGGTCCGCCATTGGATCGTATTATTACGCGTATTGAATTTACTTAATCTGACACTCCATCAGAATGCGGGGAGCATTTTTGCTTAGTTTAGCGCTGATCTCTATCGTCATCTGGACATGCGAAGCGGACAAGAAGGCTCAACTCAGACTGGTATCGTTGCGCCGACGCATGAGACTAGGACGCGTCCAGCTATCAGACGCGACGGACAGAGCTATCGCTGGCGTTCGCCCCGGATCTGGGTCGGCTATCGGGGTGCTCGGCACCAAGCGCGGGGAGGATGTGCAATCTGACGAGAGTTCGGCGCCCGCAGTCAGGACGGGCGTTGGGAAAGGCAAGAGTGCTGAGGGTCCACTGCCCCGCCTGCCTGGCGTGCTCCAAGACGAGGCCAGGCCCGGAGCAAGAGCACGCACGCCGGGCGGCGCCGGTTCGCCCAATCTGCTGGCGAGCTTCGCGGGGAAAAACCGCGTCCTGGTGATCTCGGCACCGCACGACTCGGACGGCTACTACCGTATGATGATGTCACTACTGAAACCAGACGTGTACTGCGAGCTGGCCGAGCGCCACGTACACCAGTTAGTCATGTTCCACCAGGAGGGCGAGATGGGCGGGAAGGTGCGGAGGATAACGGCCGAGGGGAAAGTGGTGGAGGAACCGCTGGATACCGCCATCATCCCCCGACTCATGAGCTTCCTGAAGATGGAGAAAGGTAAGAGATTATTTAAATCCTTCAGAATGAAAGTGAACCAACAACCACAACTAAAGGTGAAGTCAGCTATCAACTCTATAGGGTGCTCCCTCAGAAGCTCCGCCTCCCAAAATTGTTGGCTTTCTGCACCACATTCATACATTTTGCATACAAGTGCATTATCTTCATCATCACTGACTCTACCTTTAAACTCCTCCCAATTCCCCGTGGTTCTGCTGAGAGACTGGAATTTAACAGATGGAACTTCTGCATTAAATATTTGGAAGGGGGGGGGGGGGGGGGGGACTTTTCACCCTTTAT
>JAODOY010024862.1:0-23738 GCA_025399855.1 Forbesichthys papilliferus | reverse complement strand
GCTAGCCTCATGAAAAAAATAAAATGTAAACATTGCGGTTTGCGGTACCGGCGGTTGCTTTCCACGGCCTGCGGTTGCGTTAGCAACACCGCTGTATTCCAATTTTGCGGTTATCGCGACAGCCCTAGTTGACATTAGTTGCTAATAGCTATGTCCTAAAAAATACTGTTATGTATTCACCAGTAGTTGACATTAGTTGCTAATAGCTATGTCCTAAAGTGACCTTTTATTTAAAAGTATACTGTATATAAGCAACATGTAACATGTCTGATTTTCTGTTTTTAAGGGCACTATGGGGTCTACCTTCAAGATGAATGGGAGGTGTTAGAGAAAATGGGTATGTTCTCTGTGTGGATTGGGAATGACTTGAGCCTGGACAGGTTAACGTGAGCCTCCAACCTACCTGGTCAATAACTGTTTTGTTCTTCATCTGGTAGTCAGGTTAGCCAGCGAGAAGCTGTCTGTGCCCGTCACCTGTAAGATCCGTGTGTTCCAGGACATTGCCAAGACAGTGAGGTACGCCCAGATGCTGGAGAGAGCAGGCTGTCAGGTATGGTACAGAGCTTTTACGACTTTGCTGTAGTTTCTAACATTAAAATAAGAGGGAAAACTGTAAATATACTTGAGACAGAAACATTCTACTTAAAAAGTAATGATATTTTTATTTTTATTGATTTGAAGGTATGGTAACCATTGCGGTAATGTATAAACTTTGCGAGGTGCTCTGTCCCAGCCAGAAAGCTGAGCTCCATTGCAGTAGATTGACTCTCTGTAATGACTTTAGCTGCTGACAGTACATGGCCGTACCAAGGAGCAGAAAGGAGCCATGACAGGCATAGCAAGCTGGGAACACATCAAAGCTGTACAGTAAGATATGATTACATGTAATCTCCCCTTCTCACGGTCCACAGCAACATGAACACTGAACTTCAAACACTCAGCCACACCACTATCATGCCGTCCCCATGGGTTTCATCTGTATTTGTCACTGACATGCTAGGACAGCCTGCGTCTTGTACAGAGGAGTGGTTCATAGACACCCACAGTGTCTCCATGCCTGTATTCAGGGCTTTGATCAAGACGCCTGGGAGCTACTGCTCTAGCTGAGGACTGTTTGTTTTCCATAGGAAAGCTGTGAGTATCCCGGTGTTTGCTAACGGTAACATCCAGTATCTGAGTGACGTGGAGCGCTGTATCCGGGAGACGGGAGTCCAAGGCGTCATGAGCGCTGGTGAGAAACATTAAGTTCTGTGTGAGTGTGTTCTAAAAAGGCAGGGTATCTCTATATGTAGAGTATATGCATGTATATTATGCATATAGCACAAGCAAAAATCACACTGCTATTGTGTTGGAAATGAGGTGCACGCAGTGTGTTTCCAGTTCCCCCTTGTGGCCAAAATCAGAACTACAACACAAGGTCCTACATCCATACACAACTTAAATGTAGTCAGCTATTGCATGCTAATTGTAAGATAATACACTTTATTTCGATTTCACCAAATAGCTCCTTACATTTTGCTAGATTACCCTTTCTCTCTGTGTGCTGGAAAAAAAATCTGGTACTTCTACACAGCCCTGACTCCATAAATAGGAAAATGAACATTAAAACCAGGGTCATTTTCAAGAACGCTTGCTAAATTCGAGCTCCAATCAGAACACTATTGCCCTGCGCCCTCCGCGGCACCGCCCCACATATCGAAATGCACTGTGAAGCAAAGTGTGGTACTATGGCTTTATTGTGAGAGATGTTTGGCACTTTGTGTTCCTATTTACGGCACCAGGGCTATGTAGAAGTATCAGATCATTTTTTTCAATATACAGAGAACGGTAAACTAGCGAAATGAGAGTAGATAATGTATTTGATTTTATGTGTATTAGCTTACAATTAGCTTTCTATAGCTGACTTTACCTTTTAAGTGGCAAACAGGGCTCACAACAAACATGCCCTTGGCTTCACAATCTGTGTTAATGTGTGGTGCGGAGCTTCTGAGGGAGTTTGTTTTGAGCTCGAAGTTAGCAGGCGTTCACAAGAATGACTAACCCTGCATTTAATTGTGTGTGTCGTCTCAGAGGGAAACCTCCACAACCCAGCGCTGTTTGAGGGCTGCAGCCCGCCCGTGTGGGAGATGGCCGAGGAGTATCTGGAGGTGGTGAATAAGCACCCTCCCTGCACCCTGTCCTTTGTCCGTGCCCACCTCTTCAAGCTCTGGCACCACACGTATGTCAGCGCGTTAGCGATGCAGTAGTCTGGCAGAGCCAGCCGTTACATGCGTAAAGTCTGAGACAGAGCGCTGGCTAACTGCGCCAGTACCCGCCTACTTGACTAACTAGGCATTTTGATTGACATGCACGACGATCAACTACGTAACTCAATGACCAAAGGGAATGTTAAATTTACAAGGAGGAATTGGTTGCACTAAAGCTCCCTGTCGTACTCTTGTTGCCTCTATGAAGTGCATTCAGATCTGACCCCAGACGTCCCATCATTTCTGAATTTTAGTTGTCCCTCACAGTCGACCAAGTTACTGTAGGTCCGGTTAGCTTTAAGGTTAATGGTCTCCCTGTTCGTAGTGAATGGAATCCGGACCTGTGACTGACCACTAAACAATGGGAGATTTAAAATGGCATATGTAATTGGTGTGTGTGTGTAGGCTACAGATCCACCAGGACCTCAGGGAGGAGCTGGCCAAGGTGAAAACCCTGGAGGGGCTGGCAGGTGTCAGCAAACGGCTCCGACTTCGCTGCCAGGTTAGCAGGGCGATATGGAAGGGTGCCCATCCACATGGATGATGTCCACACCACCACAGAGCCTTGTGTGTCTTGCAGGAGGAGATAGCCAGGGAGAAGCAGCAGGCAGAGGAGCTGAGCAGAGACCTTCCTCTCCCTCACTGGATGTGTCAGCCGTACGTCAGGCCACCGTAAGTCTACCCACGTGCACCACATCCCTTGTATAGGCCAGCATGTGAGGGCTGTGCTGGTCACCTTCCAGGCCCAAGGAGGCGGACACTAACGGCAGCAGCCAGGAGGCGGACGTGAAGAGGCCAGTGTGCCATAAAAGGGCGCTGGAGGATGCCGATGGGACGACAGACTCCCTCTCCAAGAACAAGCAGAAGAAGAAAGCCCGCAACCCCAACAAGAACTTCTGCCCGGAGCAGAAACGTGAGTTTGGCTCATAGAAATGCTATTCTGCTGCCATGTTCTTCTGCATCACCTTCAGTGCCTTAATGATCACACAAGAGTGTTTTAGGTGCTGTTGGAGTGAATTTACTTCTGTTTTTACAGCAAAGTACATCAAGTGTGAGCAATGTGGGAACCCCAAGGTGAGTGTTATGTAGTGTCAGGCTAGAGTCTCTACATTCACACTGAATGAGCAGCCAGGAGCCAGGCGGTGTAACGTGGAGTGTTCTTGTTCAGGGAAACAAGTGTGTCTTCAGCCTGTGTCGAGGCTGCTGTAAGAAGAAGGCCTACAGCCAGGTGGAAGACTGCCCAAGTTAGTACACACACACAGATGTATACACACTGTTAAAACATATGACAGTACTACAATACAAGATGCATACTGGCCTAAAACACACCAATCCCAGTATTGTCGTAACACAAGAATGTCTGATAACACGTGACATATAGTTTAGGGTGACAGGGTATATAGTCTGACAGCTGTTAAAACTGTGAATTATATACTGTGCATGTTTTAGGTCACTCATTCGGCACATAAGATAAGTTAAAGGGTTAGTTGAGAAGAACTTAAGTATTGATCCTTGTTTTTCTAAGCGTCAATCATTCCGTCACTTTAACAAGAGCTGTAAAGAGAGTTGCACTAGTGTTTCTGATGTCTATGTGGTCCCCAGGCCATGGTTTGAGGTTCAAGACCCGGGCAGAGGCACAGAGGGCCAAGGAGAAGACTAAAGAAGGTTCTGTTAAGGAGGAGAGCACCAATAGCTCCTGTCAAACGCTCCAAGAAATACAGAGCCAGTAGCATATGGGACAGACAGGCTGGCGTGAGAGCCAGTGACCAGTCCACACCTGCTCAGGATGGAAGCTCTCTAGGACAGTTACGTCTATGGGACTGGCGTACAAGTAGCGCGTGAACTAAAGCTTCTTGCAAATTTGTGAGATTGTTCCTTTTATTTATTTTTTACAATGACTTACAGTTGTGAATCTGTCTTTTATTTGGACGGATGGATGCGTATTTATTTACAGTATGAGCGTCACACCAGAGGACTGTGGAGCCACTCATACCCTCAAGCTGGAGGGAGAGTATGCAGATTTGTGTGTAATTAATTTTGGCAAAAAGAAATAAGAAACCAAAGTGATATTGTCTGGAGGATAGCCTTCATTGTTGTTAATGTGGGTTATGTGCCTTTCCTGATTGACTGCTTAACTTGTGTTTTTATGGAATATGGAGAGATGGATGAGATTAATACTTTTTACAAAACTCTTACTGGACCCTTCGCCAAGCTTAACACTTGCGTAGTTTCAGTAATTGTATATGAGCTGTCGCGCATAGCTTTAGTGAACTGAAGACAGCTCCAGCAGTACAACTGAGTGTATCAAAGGTTTTAGGAGACAGAAATCTTGTTGAATTGTTCTCTTGCACCTACATGGTTAAACTGTTCAGAATCATCTGCCTGGACTAAATAAAGGAGTCTTTTTCACAAGAAAGGCTTCAAATACTATGAGTGTTTATTGATGTACACATCCTCCAGTATTTAATAGTCTTCTAAATGACAGTGAAACAGTTCAGTTTATTGGTAGTCATCCTGACTTGTTTATCAGTAGAGCATCCCCACCTTTTGAAGGACAGTGTAACAATAGTGTGTTAGATATTACATATATCAATATATTTAATTAGAAAAAAAAGGGGACATTTCAAAGTAAGTTAAGTGATATTTAACCTGTTGAAACTGGTATGCAAAATGGGTATCCTCCAGGTTGTCAATTGTGTGGACTTATAGTGTAGGTCTGAAGAACTCAAAAGTTGAATACTGTTTCTCATTGTGACAGTCTTGTGAGCTGCTGCTGCCTTTCTATACAAGTGCAGTCGGCTGTTAGATTACAGGTGGTAGATAGTCTTAAGACCAGAGGAGCTCAGAGCTTCTGTCCTGCTGAGGCCTCAAGACAGGAAGGTGCATCTCAAAAAGCATACAGCTGAGCAGAGTGCCAAACTATTTTCACTAGGGAAAACAGGTATAGTGGTGTATAGTCTTGAGTTTGTCCACAGGCGGGGAGCAGATCCTTGGTCACCTTTGACCTCCAGTCTGATCTCTGCTGCCATGTTGGTCACATGTTGGTGCTCATGCGAGTCTGGCTATTGACTGGTGTCAGCTCTCCTTGGCTGCCTTCTCTCGGCGGAGACTAGAGAGAAATGGAGATGTCACAACAGCGACACTTCATACTGAAATCCACAACTGTTTGGATTCTACTCTAAAGGTGTACCTAGATCACTTCAAATATGCATTAGCCATATTAAAAGGTACTATTCAGGTTGTCCTGGTGTTTGGAACCAACATTAAAGGCAAGGTTAGTCATTCCTGCCAAGTTCACACTGGCCCTCATTTCTGAAACGTGCGTACGATCATTTCCACGAAAAGGTCGGCATTTATCAATCTGGACCAATTTGGACGTGAGCTGTGGCAACAATCAAATCTCACGTCAACTCTCAACTTGTGTACGCAAGTTATCTTACTTGCAGTGCAGCATAGTGGAGGTCGCGGACTATCTGAGACATTTATCAACGTGCGACCATTCTTATGCTTGTTTGGCAAGATACATACGGTTTCATACATCACGTGAGCGTTATCGTAAGATTAATTCTGCGCTCGGATCTGCGCTGGTTTCAACCTTAGATTGATAAATGAGGGCCACTGTGTTCCAAAAACAGTATCTTGGGGATGACATTTGAGGTTCTTTGGAAAACAACCACACCTAGAATGGCATTTCTCAACCCTGGTCCTGGGGAACCCACTGCCCCAGTATATCTCCAGTACCAGGGTTGGAGGACTCAGCACTAAATCACTCATTTGTGTATTTATTACAATCATACTACTCAATCCACATGTCTGGTCTGCATACCATGGAAAAGGCATTAGATTATTTCTCAAATATTCTATCCTCCCAAATTTGTCATGTGATAATAAATCACTTGCATGAATCAGTTGGCTATATCTGCTTGGAAGTTGATGTGTGTTCACCTTGACATGGATCTGGTTGCTTAACACAGCAGCTCTTAGGATCATGGCCTTAGCTCGTCTCTGAAACTCCTTGCCCATGTGTAGAGACTTCTTGAATGTGTTGCTTCTCTGGTCCACATCCCGCGCATACAATATCTAGCACACATTACAGCTACTGCTTTAAATGGGTCATCCAAACTAAATGTATTGAACACCACTGTATCAGGGGCTCTTAAACAGCAAATGGAATAGAAGAAAACACTTATAGAGGAAAAACATAGAAGTAGATTCAAAGCGTTAACTTAAGACAGTAATAATCAAACTTTCTGACCCCTGATCTAGGGTTAATTGTTTGCAGGTGTTGCAACTAATGAATAACTATTCCCATAAATGTCATTTTTTGAAATACTATGCTTTAGATTTTGAAAACGTAAAAGGTCAAATAAGCAATGCTAGGGAAAGATAGTAGTTATTTGAACTCATAACAAAAACACCTCACTTCAATGCCATAGGATGCTCTGCCCCTAAAATTTGAAAATTGCACAAGCCAATGTTGGGATAGTGTTATGTGGTGCAGTCTGTACCTCTGTGTTCCCATTTACAGTCATGGCTGTGTAGAAACGCCAGATTATATTTTCCACACAGAACGGACAGCTGTGATTTGGTTAATTTAACTAAAAGTGTATTTAGCTTACACTCTCTTACTCCACCGTTTAGGATACTAACTGATGATGTACATAGTGTGTGTGTGCACTACCTTGCTGTGGGAGTCTATACGAGCGTTGATCAGGCCTTCCAGGATGAGGTGTGTGAGCTCATCCTCCAGGGATGCTACAGTGGTGTTGAAGGCCTGAGCCATCTTACTCATGTCTGCCGACACGTACGGGCTGAAGTACTGCAAGCACACCACAATATGCTCAACATTACACTGATTAGGACTCAGTTAGTAACACGTTGACTTTTTAAGTGCACATGACCTAACCTGTTGTAAGGTATGTATGTTATATGTAAGTATGTTATTGTCTCTGACAGGCAAAGGTTTCCTGTTTCCAGTTTCACAAAGCAATAAATAAAGAAGGCTTAATGATAATTAACATTTTCCAAAGCAAATTTGTAACTTTGTCCAATTCATTCAAGTAAGCTCTTACTGCAAAATGCTCCAAATATAAACACAGGAGTGAATAACTGTCAATGTACCTGTATGAGGGCTCTGTTCCTGATCTGTGTGTACAGTGTTCTGATGTGGGGGGCCAGGTACATGTCCAGAAGCATGTTATCCTATGGAAGACAGCACAACACAAACACACTGCAGGTGTCAAACAGGCCGACAGCACCTAATGATGGTGGACCCCCCCCCCCCGTCTTACTTTGACTTGGTCCAGCAATTTGAGACAAGAGGCGTACTTGGACTCATAGAACTTGAAGATAATGTCACGGATCTGTGGTTCCAGCTCCAGGAACAATTTGAAGGAGCTGGAGGGGAAGGAACATCACCAATCATCACTGAACATCATGTCGACTGCTCTGGCTCGTATTAGCAGAGCAACAGTCAAATGGACCCATTTATGGCATCAGATCAGTGCTTTTGCTTTTATAGCTAAAGCCACTGGAAGAGTTCCACTTGAACGTGCTGAATTAAAAGCACCGTGGTAACCTTAGATTACCTGCTGGAGATGATGTTGCGCTGGAGTTCCTGTCTGTCAAATGTGGCCAGAGCACACAGTCCTCCGTACACAGCAACGTTACTGGGAGACAGAAGCTGGCAGGCAGGGCACGGAATGATTACATTTATCATTAGGAATACAGTAGCTTGGTTTAATGAGGGAACAACTGAATATTCTGAGCATGCTGACCTCATGTTAGGACTAACTGTAGATATTCCCCTTTAGTTAATGGTTCACTTATAGGTATTAGCTGCTGTCACACCACTTAGTGACAACCACGCTATGCTAATGTACCTCTGGAAAGTCACAGTGGTCAAATGACGTCTGCAGGAAACACTTGGCAGCTGGCTTGTACTTTCGAGAGGCCAGCTCGGCCAAGCCTACAGCAACAGAATCACACTGGAGTAAATACACAACAGAACATCCTGCTATGTGCAAGCAATTGCAAACCATCACATCCACCCCCCAACATTAAGTCACAGAGGACATTGCGTAATTGTGGACAACATATTACACATTATAATAGTGTTAGCATTGGTGACTTGTTGCCTCACCTGCAGCACATTTTAGTTTAGTAAGGACTGTCTGGTTCTGACTGTCACGCTCTCCTCTTTGCTAGATAACAAACAAACAACCAACCAACATTATCTGAAGACAAGAGCAGGGACCATTAGCAAATCATGGTTTGGTAGAATTCTAACTGTCACATCTTGTGTGTTGCAGTACTGTATATGTCAGGGTTTCCGTTTCGCCTGGTCATATTTATTTAAAAAGATACATACAGTGTATATAAAACATAACTCGGTTAAAAAATGTCCAGCTAGTTTATAAAAACAGGTTACAGATGGTACAGATGTATATTAATAGTCTACATTTTAGCAGCTAATGTAGCTACATTTTGGTGGAAATGTTTAGGTTTTGCTCATTCCTTACAGTTCATTAAATAGTCAAACTGAAAGTCGTTGCCATTATTTCATCAACGAAGATGTGCATTATATTTGCATTTGTAACAGATTTATATTGAAATATATTGAGTTTCTGTGTCGGGTACAATAATTGGACACCAGAAGTGCAGAGGAAGTGCAAAAAAACGTTCTCTGTACTATGTGTGTGGGGCTTACCTCTGCTATCTCCGGTGTGGACTCTGCCTTGCTGACGTAGCTCAGCACATGAGACCAGTTCTGGAGGTAAACACTGACCTGAGGGCAAAATCAGCACCATGTTTACACCTCCGCGTTATGTCAAGGGCACCATGTGGTCAGACAGCTAGGCTCTACCTTGATGACGTTGAGACACATGTTGATGACATGCTTGGCGCTGGTGCAGTAGTCTCTGGCTCGCGAGTAGCACTTGAGAGCGTTGCTCAGGTCCCCACAGTCCAGATAGTGATCTCCTAGATCATCATGGCCGCGCCTGGAGAGTAGGGGTGGGGGGGAAATTGATACAGCATAGTAACACAATATTTCCCATGGCAATACTATATCGATACGTGGCGGCTAATTACCGCAATTTAATTATATAAATTGCACATGAGAATTTAATTTGGTGTATACAATATTTATGACATGTTCATGTCAGCTAGTCGGCTTGACAATGGCAATTTGCAGCAATACAATTCATGTGAGGTGAACAAACCGATGTTGACAACGTTTTCCTTTGGGGACATAATTTGAAATTGGAAAAAGTAATACATTGCAAAACATGGCAAAATATGGCAATGTTCACAATAATCAGCAATAAACAGCTTAATAAAAGGTTACAGTTACAGGGAATGTCATGTGATATTAAATGTATTGTGTATGGTGCTGCGAGGAGCCTAGCTAGCATAGCTCATCCTTCCCAGTAGCTGTACAAGTGGCTGCCCAAGGCTTAACAATGGTCCTGGTTGGCTGGGCCGGGCCAGTATACCTGATGCTCTCCTTGATGGAGTTGCCCTTGTAGTTCTTCAGATCCGTGTCCAGTTTCTCCAGCTTCAACAGGGCCTTCTTTCTGGTAGACTCAGCCCACACTGTGTCTAGGGCAGGGGGCACAGCTGCCCCCTCAGGCACTGTGTCAGGCACACCCTGGATGTCCCTGAGAGGGAGCGAGCGAGCACGCACACGCACACACACACACACACACACGCTAATCTCTGAAATTTCCTATACAATACCATGTTTTAGCTTGTTTGTGTGTGTGGGACAGCATGCCACCTGAACAGGCTTACAGACCTCTGATTTAAGTGCTTTAGGTCAATTACACAGAAACTTCTATTTAATCTCGCTGGCTGATATTTTAAAAGGTCCTAAATACAATATTTAAAAAATGAGCTGTTCTTTTTCAAAGCCAGGTTGCTTTGTTTTTCTCTTTGTGTTTCTGTGTGTGTGTGTGTGTGTGTGTGTGTGTGTGTGTGCGTGTCCCACAAAGCATTTGTTTTGAGATACTGGTGCTTATTGTGTCATCAAGTGGCAGACATGATCATACATAATTCCTTTAAAGGGCATATGCTTAAGATTCAGAAAACAAAAACTCACGCATTCCAGCAAGCACTGTGGTTACGTTACACATATACTTTGTATTGATGTAAAATGGTTAATGGGTACCGTGTGGCCTCAGACAGTTTGCGGTGAATCTCTTCATAGGAGTCAACGTTGAAGGTTCTCTGGACAAAGGACAGCACCATCTTGAGAGCTTCAACACGGAACTGAGGACAGTGGTTAGCGATGAACTGCAGCCTGTCTATCTGCATTAAGCCGCTGTAACTAGACGCATACTGTTCCAGGTCCTAGGCAGAGAGAAGGAGAAGACAAGACAGTCAAAAACACCAACCCAACTGTCAAAATGGCACAAACACGTCAAAAGTGAAAACACACAGTGGGGTCAAAAGGTCCAAACTTCTGAGACTAGGCTGCTGCGCATTGAAACTCTCACAAAAACCTGGAAACAATTATTTGTGGGGACACTAACAAAATTCAAGCATTCTGTGACATCACAAGATAACGTACAAAGCAGAGTCAACCCATAGTAAGATAACATGGCTGATTTTGTTTTGCACAAACATCTAAAGTCCATGCTAGCTCTATGTTGTAATTAAAGTTAGTTTTGATATTAGGTTGTTTGTATTTGTAATGTAAGATATCCTTGAGTGTCTTGAAAGGCGTCCTTAAATAAAATGTACTACTAAAGTTAAGGGGGGGACATAACAATTACTACCTACCTACTTACAACACCTTTAAAATATTCAACTTTTTACTTAAAATGTTAAGCTGATTTGTAAGAAAAAGGCTAGTAGTACTAGGTCATTACATTAACAATGCAAACAGAAGTATATTGTACCAGTGTGGGGTTCTCCACCACATAGTTGTTGTCTGGAGCATTCTGCTGGTCTTCCTGGGGGTCCATGTCTATTTGCATGGGCTCCACAGCCCCCTGGGTGATGAACACACTGGAGTTATGCACACACAACACCGTTGCTGAATGGTGAACATAAATATATGTGTATATGCCTAGATGAGCCTGCCTCAATGCCTGAAACATAGTATTAAAAAAGTATCTATTCAGCCATGCACCAAGGTAGGTTTTAGGGACTGGGGACTAACTAGCAGAAATCTGCCGGTTTATTGTGTAGTCGTCTGAGCAGTCATTTAACTAGTGAACCTGTTGTTCCCCCACCTTAAAATATGAATTACTCCACAGATCACCCTGTAAGCAAAAACACTGAATATTCTGTCATTGTGATACTTGGTACCTTTGTAAACAAGGACACCCTTGTGTGAAGCTGAGGCTAACTCTGAGACTGAGATATCTTTCCAGTGGCTGCTTCAACTGGGGTCTTGACACTGGCCCTGTAGCTTGACAACGTTTGCCTACAAACTCCTGTCCTTACTATACATTCACATTAAGAGGACGGGACCAAGCAGCTGACTCATCTTTTCTGTAGGACTAGATTTTGATGTGAATAGTTCAAACCTGAACTCTATTTGAGTGAATTGTGTAATAAAAATAAGTTTCATTGTATTTTGTGTCTTCAGAAAACAAAGATAAAGAGTGTTCTTTGGCCAATGTGTTGTGCTTTTCTGTAATCAAACTATCTGTATCTTGACATGCAAGTGCATGGTTCAACTGTCTGACAGACAGTCTGACAGACATATGGCTACTTTGTATGTATTTTTTGTACAAATAAACCATAAGCCTTGAAGCCAGTTAAGCGTGGCATAAAAAAACGTTATGCTACGTATGGTTATAAATGGTTAACAAAACAAAGTTGTGTTAGCTGGAAATTCGATAAATTTAGCTGCAAAGATGTGGCCAAAATGGCAGACATTGTTTATTAAACATACGTCGACCCACAAACCAATCATAAAAAGTAGAACATAAAACATTTATAAAATTAGCTATCTTCGATAATGCTCTCCACTATTAAATGTTAGCTAGCATTGGATATGTTAGCAGACTGTATGTTTACTACGGTACTGGGTTGTTACCGTACTTGGCTAGCAAATAGCTAAACGTAAGCTGACATGCATTAACCATCTAACCAAGTATAACTGTGAAGGAAATATTACTATCACGTTTGACAGTACTATACAAAAATATAATACATGACTATTTACCTGAAAGTTAAAAACCTGCACTGGAAGAGGCATGTTGAGATTTTCTGCCCGCCAAGTGGCAACAGAACGTAGCTCTGCTGTGTCTGTACCACAGAGGAAGAGTACATGACATATGGCCATATGGCGCCATCCTGTGGCTTGTTGTGGCTTATTAATTTAAACATTTTATGTGTGAAAATGCAGTGAATAGGATTGGTTTGAATGTATCCTGTAGCATACAGTTAACAAAATACAAGATGTACTTCCTCAAACCAACTGTCAACCTCCATTTTTCAGTAAGCTGTGTGCACAGATTTGTGTATGAAATACAATATAATAATGCAGTGCAATGAATGAAATGGCATATACTACAACTATCCATAACAACTACAAAAGCTTCTGCAAACTATACAGGCCTACCGTATGCGTTTTTCAGGTTTGGTTCCACAAAAAATGCTTTATAAATGGTAGCCTATTAGACCGCTAGCCATCAACATGAAGCCACAATTATGATGTATGTGACACGATTTGCAGCTTTTAGCGCATCTCATATGAGATCAGATGGCAAAAGTCGGTAAACTAAAGTCCTATATCATGTTCAGACACGTGTGTGTGTGTGCGCACAAGAATGCGCACGTTTCATGGTAAGTACAAAATAATGTTTAAAATACACAGAAAACAATTTCTTGGAAAACCTTGGAGACTTGCAAAATGTTAAGTTGATTCAATTGATTTAAGGCATGCATACAGTATCCTACTGTATGACAAGAGTTCTCATGCGACACTTGCATTGAACCTTATTCTTACCGTCATTATAATAGTACGTCTGTTCTTGTCTACTGAAAAGCATTACGCTTACTAAAGTTCTTTAAATTATTTTGATGCAAGTTCTATGATTAATGTTTCTCAGAATGTCCTCTATGAAAGTGTCTCTATAGCCTGTGGCTAGCAAGCCAAAAATGCTAGCAATCATTTTAGGTACATTTCTAATTCTAAATACCTGTTAAGCTTACAGTACTTTCCAGGTGGAGTTTTTATATTGTCGCCGGCCTGTTCTCAGAACCCTGATGCTAATCCATCAATAACAAACCAAAGCTTAAACTAGACAATTTATGACAAGTATATCATCATTCATATCAAGTAATTTAGGAGACGCTTTGATCCAAAGCAAGTTAGAATGAGTAGTCTTAACATGGAGCAGGGAAAGGGGGGAAGAGGGGGGGTATGCTTACGGATATCTGCAACGTAATTTCGAAGATATCTATTACGTAATTTTGCCTAGTTGAAACAGCAGTTTTAGATATCTGTAATTTAGTTTTGACTAGTAGTATCAAACGGCTATGGAGGATGAGCTCTGTAAAAAAATAATTTACCTCCAGGATGTTTAATGAAATATAGACAGCATTTTAATTAAGATACTTAAACTGCATACTTGTAATAAAATGTGTGGTAATGCATACTAATACAAATCAATGCATGTTATAGCAATTTAAAAAAAAATGTTTGCTTTATTTCTTTTCTTCATCAAATGTCTTAAAGCTTATGACACAAGTGTTGCATTTAATAAAAATGCGTTTTTGAAAGCATTAAGTCCTATGTTTGGAGACTTGCAGGGATTACATTTAAACCTTTTGTGACCTATTAACATCATGGACCAGATTTTTTGAAGAATTTCTATAAACCATCACAGAACCTAGAAAATGCAGTTCCTTTAGTGCGGGCTAGCTTAATCTGAAATATTCAATGTTGAAAGTATTAATATCTAATGTAATAAATAAATTGCATATCTTATGGTGTTTCACTGCTCTATGGCCAACTTTAGTTAAAAGTTTGAGTTTCAGACAATCAAATGCAGCAGGACTAATAGCCACCATAGTGTAGTTAGCATTGTATTTCCAATCATATGCTTTGTTATATTTCACAAATTAAACAGCCCAGTACATAATACGGTTTATAATAGTTACAACAGAGTCCCCTATCAACACTTCTAATTTACAATGCCTAGAATTGTATCTAATTAATATATAGTTGGCTCACTTGTTTTATTTGAAGCCAATCAACACATTAGACATTTATGAGCTTAGCTGAAGAAGCAAAGCTACCCCACGTCTGACCCAGTGTTCCGGGTCGACATCGCTGTTGAGAGTCATTGCAATGACATAGTTGGTTGAGTGGCCAGTGGTAGATAGTGTTCCTCGACGCTCACTGGTCTTATACACTGGGGCCAAGTAGGACAACCTCTGTGGAACCTCCTCGCGTCTCATTGGCTTCAGCCAGATCTGAGGAGAGGAACCAGCTGTTACATACTAAGGGAGGGGTATGTAGAGACGGTGTCATGTTAAGATGGTACTAAACTCCGGTCCTGGAGGGGTGCTGTCCTGCATGTCTCCCTGCCCCAACACACCTGATTCACATGAATAGCTGGTTCTCAATCTCTGCAGAAGCCTGATAATGACCCATTCAGGGGGTCCCCAGGACTGGAGTTTGAGACCCTTGCTTAAAATACACTATCCCGTTTAACAGAAAAACTTGTGTTGATGTTCTTATGCTCTGCCTTTCTTTGCAAATAACTATATTTAGTTTCTAAAAACATAACATACTAGGAAGTGGGAACAACTAATTTGACTAGATCTGTGTGCAGGTATAGAATATGATACTTGTTAAGTCTCCTGTATTAGGTGGTCCTCAAATATCAGAAGGACATTACTATCATAGGACATCTTGATGTGCTTGCCTGGTGTGTGTGTGTGTGTGTGTGTGTGAGTGTGTGTAGTGTCTCTCACCACTGGCATGCTGTAGTTTAAGACCTTGGGCTTTGACTCAGCAAGGAGCTTTCTATCTGTGTCCCAACTGGCACCGTCCAGATAGAGCCCTCTGACGTACACACCTGAGGTCAAATATACAGATGTACTACAGGTTTGAGGTCAAGCATTGTGTCAGATATCAATTATCTTGTTGGCCTGGCTACATCCTCCCTTTTAATATATAACGTATATATTACATATATATTACGTATACGAGTGTAGTAGGCCTATTGCATAGGAACACATTCTGTTATAACTTCAGTGCTGAATCCTTCACATGGTGTCACAACAATTGGAAAAATGTGGGAAATCTGGGAAAATTCACGCAAATGCCCCCTCAATCAGAAAACCAACAACTCGGAAAGTCTGGGAAAATGATGGCAGAGTTACTGCGTTATTGATGTCATAACGTGCAGACATGGCATGGTACAGTTTAGTCTGCGTAGTCTATGTAGCATCCACATTGACAAATGTCAAGCACAACAAAGTCGAGGAACAACATCACATATATAGGTTTACGCAACCATGCAGGAGCAGTTTACGTCCACTAGGTGGCCTACCGTCTTCAGGGGGCGTTGTGTACTCCCTTGTGTCTAGAACCTCAAAGTCAAAGCCCAGCAAGTCAATTGGGATGGTTTGCTTCCTGGCATAATTCTGCTGGCTGGCTGTCAGAAAGGCCTGGGTAAAGAAGAATCCTGACATCCAGAAGATAGTAGGGATGCCCTTGTCGTCCCAGTCCTGGACACAAATGGCAGTTAGAGCAATCGGTCGATAGGCTTAAAAGCTGACAGAGCATTATGCCTTCACCCCCCCCCCCCCCTCCTTTCCCATCTCTCTTCACATTTCATATTTCTTTACATCTTTACATCCTTCTTACTAGTTTTAGGGGTTACCTGCAGGAATCTCAGTCGCTCCAGGAAGTCGTTGATATAGCTGCCCAGTGGTTTGAGGCTGGGGTAGGATTTCTTCATCCACGGGCCAGGAATTCTCCCCTTCAGGATGCTGCTGACAACCTCCTCTAGTTCCCCAGACATCACTACCAGGCCCTGTCACTCACACACACACACAGCTCAGCTACTGTATCAATTGAGAGCATAGAACATAGTTATGTGGCTAATGTTAGCTCACACAACATAAACCGTAACGTACATGTTTTCCTACCCGATATATAGCTAACATTAATTGGCTGACTACACCTCAGGTTGTCCTGAGAGTAATCTCACTGACCATCAACTACCTTGATAGCCTGCTGCATGTTGAAGCAGGAGCTTCTGATGGTACGAAGCAGGGTGTTGAAGCGGCCCATCTCTTGCACCAGCACCGTGTTCATGCTCTGATTGTAGGTGGTAGGATAGCGGCGCATTACCGCCTCAATGTCGTAGTCTTTCGGCAGCTTGCTCAGGATGTCCGCCGCCACGTCGAACACCATGTCGTCGGACGATTTGGCGTCTCCGCCCGTGGAACGCGACTGAACAGAAAGCGGACGAGCAAAGACAAAGAAAGCCACATGGGAGAATAGGTGAGTGGTTGTGAACTATGAACATTAACCTTTTAGGTGTGTAATCTGGGTTTAATTTGTACCTGGAGGGACTACAGTGATAGAATGCAAATAACAGTTTCAATAAATAACTAAATAGGGCTGTGTAGGCCTTGGTCACATGGTTGTTTACTTGGGTGAGCAGGATGCTGTCGAAGAGCAGCTGGGTCTCAGCTTGGTCTTTTGTGATGTCTGCGTTTGCGTTCATGCCGAATATCTCCGGCGATGGGTTGAGCGGCAGTTCCTTGGTGTAATCTATGTAGCTGTCGTACTGTAGTGGTGGAGTTGCATGGTATGGGAGTTGTCAGAGGTGCAATACATTACAACATATCTGGGGAAATGACTCAAAACATGTCACCACACAGCATATACACCAAAGAACCAATCATGAAAATGATGACAGTTGTAAAGTAAAGTAAAAGTAATTATCAAATGATATTTATATTTCTTCCATTTTGTTTTCTATTGAAAATGTATCCTTCGTTATCCTTACATGACCCTCATCTGGTGCATAGTAGATCCCGGTGGGGTCAAACTTGTATTCTGGGTCCACGATCTTGGATGTGTAGAAAGTGTCGAGAATGGTGAGTAGCGTCCGTCTGTCCCACCCATCCGTCACACGGCCACCATAGTTACACTCTCCGGTCATGTAGCGAAGAGCTTCAAATGGTACCTCCTGTCAGGGCAAGAATATACACGATGTGTTGGTCCTGACGTTAACACACGCACAATGTTCCCCAATCAACGTGCATAGACGCAGATAGCTAAGAGGTCTTAGCTGGTTACGTCTTTGGATTGGGTGTGTAAGGCAAGAGAAACATATTTGCATAAGTGTATAAGAATGCAAAAGGAATTTGTAACCTAATGTGTAACAGTTAAGTTAATATGGGGTGGTCTAGTGGTCTGGGTGTTGAGTTCCAAGCCGGAATGTTGTGGGTTCGAACCCTGGTGTTGACCTACCTGTAAGCATCCTTGAGCAAGATGCCTAACCCCCTAACTGCTCCCGGGGGTTGGTCGTGTCTTGCATGGCAGCAATCACCATCGGTGTATGAATGTGTGTGTGACTGGGTGAGTGTGAGGCAATATTGTACAGTGCTTTGAGTGGCCGGAAGGTTAGAAAAGCGCTATATAAAATGCAGTCCATTTACGTCTGCTTGTTAACATGAATTATAAAAGATAATATTGTTTCTGATTCATGTTAACGAGAAGTACCGTATATGGTTACGATATGCCGCATCTCTCTGTAACGCCCACCTTGTACTGCTCCAGGAACATGTGCAGTTGCTGCACAGAGATACGCAGGTCAGTCTCGTTGAACTCGTAGGGAATGTTCCAGCCCAGGGGGCCAAACTTCCTCCTCTCTTGGGTCAGGGCGTGGAAGAAGCACAGGCCATACAGCAGTTTCTTAAACACCCTCTGAGGAGTGACAGCACAGAAAAGGACACGTACACATGATTGCCAGAGAGCACAAATGGAAGGACCAGAGACATGGCGTGCATGTAGTAAGGGTGGGAGGTGAGCACAGAGTAACAGGACTGACTGGATTGCTGGAGCTTTCAAAAAACATCTGGTCAGAGATGGGGTCCATTTGGAAGGACCGAGCAATGTTGGCTCTCAGGCCTTTGGGAGCCTCATTGGTCATCTTCACCCCGTTCTGCAGCACGGAGACGGGGAAGGTAGGCGATGGGTAGGTGGTCAGCCACAGCCTGAAGTTTTGGTTTGTCGTTTCTGGATTCAGCTCCTAAAGAGACACAAGACAAACCACACACTGGGTTTATACTCCATATGGAAATGTGTCAAATGTATTATGTTTTACTGCTCCCAAGTCACGTAGACCATAGATAGGAATTGCAGAATAGTGCTGGACTCTGGACTATTCACTTATCATGACAGCATTACAACATGAACGTATAATGATGTTACGATAATACAAAAGATCTATAGGCCTACTGTACATGACTTCACATCTGGGAACTCTCAACTCTAATAAGCACACACGTTGGTGTTTCATTTTGTGCCGACAATCATGCTGAAATATTTGTTTTCCTGATTACTTTACTGTGGTCCAGTTGCCTGTTAGTGATTTGATTGACACCTATTGGCACCACGTGGCTAACAAAACAGAGCAACAGTTCCCAGGCTGATTATGTACGTAGTGAAACACATCGTAGAGGCGGAGCTTGCAGAATCAAGATGGCTTAAAACCACGGTACCGGTAAATGAAATCCAATTCACCCAGCAACTTCACAACAAGGCAAAGTCAATTTTCACCTCACACACTCTCTCCAGAGTGGGCATCCAGGACGTTGCTAGGTGACAGTTTTGCAGAACCACCCAGGTGCCCTCCTTGATTCCAGTCTGGATCATTCCCATGGCAATAGGACCCTGGCCCTGTCCCAGAGACAGAGACGCCAGCTTGTTGTCTGAGAAGCCCTGGTAGGACCCATCACATACATCCATTATTAATACGTAAGCGTGTACAGTGTAAACTGATGGCACTTTCACTGTTATACCTATTTGACTGAGACATTATGTTTCTAAATTCACATTACACATAGCTATTGCTAAATGAGATTACAGCCGATTGCAGCCGGCTGCCGTTAGCACTGGATTTAGGCTGTACCTTCTCCCCTCCAAACTTGAGCAGGGCAGCCATGGGGTCTGAGCCAGGCGATAGGATGAAGATAAGAGGGGCACAACAGTGGCTGTCATCAAACGCCTTGTCCAGGTTGAAGGGCGGAGTCTCGATGAAGGGACGCCCCAGCCGGTCTATCACAAACTCCTGCACCATGGGGACGATCTGGTGCACAGTGGAATCAGTGTGTTTCAATAGCCGTGCATGCGTTTTATGCTCCTGTTTGTACAACTATACACAGGTGTTTTCAATTATTCAGGCTTATTAGGCACGAGCAGGTATGTATGTGTGTGTGAATATCAAAATACAGCACATTGAGGCGGAGCTGACCTTGTCTGGTCTCAGACAGCGAAGCACCAGCATCTTCTGAAACTGGCCAAGCTTCTCCTGCCACTCTCCGGGAAATGGAGTGTGCTGAGGGTTCTGGAATCACACGCGCACACACACCACTGAGATCACATTGTTATTTTCGTCCAGGGCGGGAAATAAGAATAGTGTTTCTCCATAACATTGTAATGACAATTTACACCGTAGATGCTATTGTACCATAACTACCCATCATGTGAAGATAACATACAGTGTGTGTATATACACAGCGTGTGTGAATGTAGACTAGCGTGGGACATACAGGGCTGTCGTACACCTCCTTCCACTCGTCTCTGAGTCGAGCCATGTCCTTCCTCAGGCCCTGGAAGCCGTCCATCTTGTCCAAGCGGCAGAGCTCGTCCCAGGAGCTCTTGAGGAGCCAGGTGCAGGGGTTGGAGAAAGGGTTGTCCAGGCCCACCCCCCCAGTCAGTAAGAAACGCCACTCCCCCTCATCCACCTGGCCACAGAGGAAGAGACTAACTGTACGAACCTTCCATAGAGAATGCTGACTGTACTGTGCTTCTAATTCATTCCTAGGGACTGCAGGTACGTGTACAAGTGTGTGTGTGTGTGTGTGTGTCACCCACCTCCTTCTTGTGCATGAGCAGGTTGATGGTGAGGCAGAAGGAGAAGAGCAACTTGTCCTTCTCAAACAGAGAGCGACACACATTTATGTACAGCGAGTAGGTGAAGTGGTCTTGGAGGATCTGTAATCTAAGCAAACACATCAACGGCTATTAATTACCTTTAGAAAGGATCTTTCCTCAATAAAGTGAGTATCTTGATATGACATCTTTACATTTAGTGGCAAGCATGAATGATTATTGTTTGCATCTTAATCACAACACTTTCTATAACAGTTCACCAACCACTGGGAATACTGTATTCAAAATGTGATTATGACAAACAGTAATATTTATATTGGCACCGATGTCACAATGCAGAAATGTATTCCATACACAAAAGTTGAGAGAAACAGAATTCAGGTGAAAGGTAAGAGGTAAGAGAATATCTCCTTGTCACTTCGAAGGAGCTTGAGATAGAAAGGACTAGATTTACGGAGGTAAACGAGTATCTCATTGCAAACATGGCGAATACTGTTGTGTGGACTACAGTGATATACTGTAGGCCTCGTGTCGTGAGAATAAACAGCTACGGTGTGGTCCGGTTTACACAACATGTATTTACCTCTCCTCCAGGACGTCTGTCTTGTCGGAGTTGTCGATAGATTGGATGAACAGATTGATGAACCAGGTGAGGGAGTACTGGTATGTGGGCTCGATGTTGGCCAGGTCGGCGATGGAGAAGAAGAGAATGGCTGAGTGCACGGCGATGGGCGTGTAGCCCATGCGGGTCTGGTCGATCTTCATCTCAGTCACCTCGGCGATGGCCTGCTTCTCCGATATGACGTCGGCCAGAAATTTGGAGGAGGACAGGACCTGGATGGCGGTCTCGTCCTCCAGGATGTTGCCCTCAGAGGAGGAGAGCACCTCCAGGATCTTGTCCTCGATCTCCTTCAGCTGTCTGACAGGACCAGTGGACAGGGATGTTTATCATACCTCCAGTTCTCACAGAGAACACATGTCTTTCATGCAATGTGTGTAATGTACGTGTAAAGGTAATGTATAATCTAAGTGTCTTTCATTAATTTTCAGAAAAGTCAAGTTAAAGTGAATTATGCTATCTCTATTATGCTTTACTTTGAAGTCATCATCAGTCTATAGTTTAACTAGTTTGAGATTAGTTTAACTTTAGTTTGACATGTTTGACTTTAGTTAACAACGTTGTTATACACACAACATACTGTACATACTGTACTGTAGGATATGCACTTAACTACTGTGTCATTTCTGTAAATACGGTGCTAATTCCAGCTAGGTTCAACGCGGCTGCCCGCTGTGTGTGAGTTACCTCTTGTTCTCTGCTCCCTGAAGGATGAGAGCCTGTTTCTCTGCCTCTAGGTCTGGCCTCTCTCGTGCCACCACGATGCCTAGCAGCTGGTCCTGCATGCCCTCGGGGGTGATCATGAAGTTTAACAGAGTCACCTGCATGAGCACGGAAGTGGTGGTTGGAGAGATTAATTGAAGAGAGGCACTGCAACACTATGCACTGTGCTGCTTCACTGTACACTGTACACACACTGAAGTCATATACTGTACTGATATTATATTATATATCGGCCTACTGATATTATTTTATATAATTGGACAAACTGTAAACAAAAAGAAATATATATATAAGGCACTGGCATCACAATAACAACCTGAATGGCCAAAAAGTGTGAGTGTACAATTAATGTCGAAGCAGACACTGCAAATCACATGCGCTGCCTCAAATCGTTCACCTCACAGCTTATGATCAGAAGTGAATTGTCCACTGACAAGACGATAGAAGGATGAGCTGTGTGCAGACATGTTGGAGGCTCACCTTCACTGAAGTCTCTGGCAGGTAGTGGGGGTTGCGCAGCTTTGTAGTGATGTAGAAGCGGAAGTCCGGGGAGTACTCAATGGTGGCATCCCCCAGGCGGATGCAAATGGTCCCTCCCTGCTTGAAGGTCTGTTTCAGCAGTAGGGGCTCCAGGATTGGATCCAGCTCCTCGCCAACGTTCTCCAAAAGCACTGCAAAACACGTTTGAAATCTCCAGTCTCGCCCAAACCGGGCCTAAAGCAATAACTGTATAAAACAAGAACAAAATTCTACTAAATTTCATTATTAAATACTATTCCACTACATTGTGGGACTTTAAGGACTGGGACGTTTAGAATTTGGTTAATAATGTCTTCCAGTTTGTTTTCCTTTTATTCCGGTGCTGGTTTTGTGTCACAAGTTGTGTCACAATGGTTAGTTCAGAGTATCTTTCAGCTAGTAAAAATGTACTACAGAAGCTGCAGTAGGCAGTCAGACTCAAACACAAAGTGACGTTTATCGTGACACTTTTTACTTTTATAGTCCAGGAGCGGCATGACGTCTCCACGCTCGAGTTAACTCCACCCAGACCGGACTGACAGAAAGTAAAATAAATATAGGGAATATTTTGCGATTCAACTAAAAGTTGATTTTCATAGTTTGTATGTGTTTATAATAAGCCTCTACATCCTTTAATGACAAGCTAAGACTAAAATGACTGATTTCCCTTTACTGATATCCCTTTAAGATATATTTACATGAAACAATATGGATTTCATTATGAGGACATACAGTTAGTTCCTGTATCTGTTTACGCACACATACAGACATAGGCACAAACAGTTACCTGGTCTGCCAAACATGATGCCGTTCTCCAGGGAGCGTACAAAGTTTGGGTCACTCAGCTTGATAATGTTCAAATTGTTGGACTTCTCCATGTTCTTCACCCATTTGTTGGCCTGGCCCTGGGGGTCTATCATTAGGGGCCACCGCCTGGCATTACTGCACACACATGCGCACGCACACACACATGCACACACACTATTGTTTAACCATTTATATAACCAAGAAGTCCCTTGAGATTTCAAGTATCTTTTTCAATGGACACACACACACAAAATATTTTACCCTTTATTTAACCAAGAAATCTCTGAAGATTAAAGTTTCTTTTTCAATGGGCGCATACACACACACACACACACACGTCTATAAATAACTTTATTCTGTGTATATTTGTCTTTGCTGCTTTAAGCCTTTGTATTCATTGCGAGGTGAGGAACCCTTACGAGATGATGATGCCGTTGTCAATGGAGAAGCTATCTGAGGGCAGACCAGCGATGGTCCAGGCACGGATATTCACCGGCTCCCCTAGACTGTTCACCAGGGACAGGTTGGAGGAGCACGGGATGTGTGTGCTCTTACACAGCTCCATCCACTCCTCTGTCTGAGACTGGAGGGAGGCACAAACACAGTAGACTAACAGACTGCACTGACCAACACAGTAGACCAACACAGTAGACTAACACAGTAGACCAACACAGTAGACTAACACAGTAGACCAACACAGTAGACCAACACAGTAGAC
>JAODOY010024840.1:0-23742 GCA_025399855.1 Forbesichthys papilliferus | reverse complement strand
GTCGAAAGGAGCCAGTTGAGGTGGTACGGGCATCTAGTAAGGATGCCTCCTGGGCGCCTCCCTTGGAAGGTGTTTCAACACGTCCAGCTGGGAGGAGGCCTTGGGGAAGACCCAGGACCAAGTGGAGAGATTATATCTCCAAACTGGCCTGGGAACGTCTCGGGATCTCCTAGTCAGAGCTTGCTGATGTTGCTCGGGAAAGAGAAGTTTAGGGTCCCTTACTGAAGCTGCTGCCCCCGTGACCCGACTCCGGATAAGCGGGAGAAGATGGATGGATGCAGGGACTGCTGTTGCGTTAATTTCATATTAGCCTGCAGACATAATCTTTCATACTAATTTGCACGTTAGCGGGGCTTGTTGGGGTATGAAAATAACCTGCAGTCTGAAATTGATTGACAATTGAATTGAACCAATAGGAGCTCTGCAAAACATTTTATAGCTCTCCATTGATTTTGTATTGCGTTAAGCTAAAATAACATAATTTCTGATTCTACAAAAAAAATTTGAAACCTACATAAAAGTGGTTGTTTGACAGGATCACTGCACAGAAGGGAGAGAACCCAGAACCAAGTTTGCATAACCTGCAAAAAGCATAAAAATGCTCAAGCTAAAAACAGAATATTTGATTCCGAAAATTGAAACGCAAATAACTACACATCAAACAATAGATATATTGTTTTCTAGAATTCTAGTGTTCATGTCCAGCCCTATTACTATATAATCTAATTGAAGGTTCTCAAAGGTATTTAGAACCAGATAGATTAAGACAGGCACAGTTTGCATTTAGTGCCGCATTTATACTCAGACATTCAACACCAGCTGCTTTACAATGTTAATTTCCCCTGAAATAAAATAAAATCTACAATCTGCATAGATTTTATTACAATCAATGAATATGCTATCATGATTGCAAATGTGCACACACTTCCTTCCTAGAACTCATCAATCTAGGCGGGTTGCCCTCAAGACAGGTTACTCAAGGTTTAAAATATTCAATATATCATCAAGAGGAGGCAGTTTCATGACAAATAATATTGTTTTGTTACAATAAGTGAGCAAGTAAGTGTACCCTATTGGGAGCATGAATAAGCAAAAGGTATTTAAAAAAGGTAATTTAGTAAATTAAAATGCTTAGAGTTAGTATATAGGAGCATGTAAGGGTCTGGTTTGGCCTATAGGGGATCGAACCCATTAACCTGCAACAAGGATTAGTAAAATTATTGAAATACTAATTTCAAATGATAATTGTTTTAAAATGTCATGAATGTACTTTAGCAGAGCCTAAGCACAGATAAATCACCTCTACATCCAAATTAAGAAGTTAAGTATCCGAAAGAAAATCCAGGTTCACTGTAGTATATGTAGCATCCAGGGAAACGGGCCAATGAGATTGACCATTTATCACGATGATAGTTTTCATTAAGACTAGCACCTAATTTTGTTCACACTCGTGGCAGATTTATTTACCTTCTAGTTATTTGCTTTAGCCCATCCAACTGCTGTAAACAAACCTGCCACCACACTATAGTCACATGACACATGATGCTACTACTGTACAGTACAGGATCTTTCATACACCATAATTTTAAACAAGCGTAAGTAACTTACTCACAGAAATGTGGTTACCAGGTTAACAGGGTGTTTAGAATATCTTCTTTTCTTAAATAAACATAATCATTATGCACTCAAACACAGGCCATAAGTTATAGGTGTTAACTCACAGTGAGCTTGTTAAGGTAAAATAAACGATTAGATCTTACTAAACAATAAGTAATGTTTTCAGCGACATCCAATAATCAATGTTGGATATTTTATTTACCTGGACACTGCTATTATTGAGCCAATTTAAAATACATTTTTACGTTATTTTTCTTTGTATTGCAAAAGCTTTTTTGGTAGCAATGATAGCTTAGTTAAATTGTTTGCAGCAGATGAGAGCTGCAAACAAGTGCCATTATTCTAATGAAACATCAAAGTGCTGAATTGAAAATATTGCAGATTGACATATTGTGTGAAAGACAAAAAGAAGCTCTCTCTATGCTACAGAAAAACATTTTCATGTGAAAAACAATACTGGTCTATAACAAAATCAGCTGTCTTATTTGCAAAAGCCTATGCTTAATTGAGAAATAAGTGAGAGGTTTAAAGCAGTCACAGCAATTGGTGCTGCCTTGAAATTTAGTCAAGACAAAAATATAAATGATCTTGTCATGCAACTCAATGCCTACTTTCTTGGCATTTCCTTTTGGAATGGACATGATGAGTTGAACATATAGCTACTAAGGAGCCCCTTAGTCTCTTGTCCACCTTGATCCACGGTAACAGCTGCAACTGTCACAACAGATGACAAATTGTAATTTGTTTGGAGATATACAAGGTCTAAGTCTCAGCGATTTGACGAAACAGCTCTAGGTGTAAAGATTAACTCATAAAATAGTTTTTCATGACAGGGAGGAATTGGTGGCACTGGTGGCCCATACTGATAGTAATGTTGTTATCAGTCACACTGATCTTGTGCAGAAAGAACACTCTGCACAAATTGCACAACTGGGCTTTGAATTGTAATCAATGCTGTGAAGAGTAAAGATATCAATTGGCTGCATTGCATTTCATTCCAGCTACCAAACACGGTGACAGGCCAAACAAAAATTAGCAAAGAATACAAAATCAATATGAGCAATTTGCCACCTGACAATTTCACAAAGACATCTCTGTATAATTCAGTGCATGGCAATTCGTACTTTGCCTCAGCATTTTATTCATATGGTAACTGAATTTTATAATTTGATATTCATGCATGCCCGCAAGATAAATCCTGTTTAAGCAAGGGTATCTACAAAAGCATCCTAATACGTGGGGAATGGGGGGGGGGGTGAGGTTCCTCTTTTCCCACTCAGCTGAATTTGACCTCATTGCCTCACATATGTCACATTATTTGAATCATCCTAAAATCTTATGTTCCCTTTCTTTCATAAGCAAGCAGCAATACTAAAGCCCAAGGGTAAATCCCATCAAATGGTTTTTTAGGCACTTGGAAAACAAACCATTCTAGATAGCATTAGCTTATAGGCACTCTGCATGGACGTTTAGCATAATGTACAGATGTTGTCACATTTGCCTTTGATTCACATTTACATAAAACTGGTGAAAAGAGAACTGATTTTAATTCACACGAAATGTTTCACAATGTTGAAAAATGATGACAGTGCATGATGACTTTCTGCATTACAAAATCCGTAGTCTGGAAAGGAAACAAGAATATAGGTGGTCGGCAAAATGTGTGTAACCGAAATGTGTTTCTATTAAATGTGAGGGTCAGGGATGCTGTAGAATTATTGCTGATCTTAAACTCTATCAAAAACAACACTCTCTTCAATGCCATAGGGTGCTCCCTCAGAAGATCAGCCACCCACTAATGCATTGCAAAGGCTAGTAAAGTGTTGTGTGGTGCTGTCTGCATCACTTTGTGTTCCCATTTACAGAAACAGGGCTGTAAACACCAGATAATTTTTCAGCGAGCACACAGAACGAGCAGCTAGCAGAACATGAGAAGATATTTGAATTTTACCAAAAAAACAAAAATAGAAAGTGTATTAGCTTACAATCATTGACTACACCTTTAATGCCTATAATGGTAAACAATGGCAGTTACATTCTAATCAATTTCACAGTAACTAGTAGTGCACCATTTACAGGGCAATTACAGATGGCAGTGGGTTACATGTGACTGTATTCCCAGTGGGCTATATTTTCCAATTGCACCATACATTTCCCCATAATAATGATACTGAATTGGCCCTGCTCAATGACATGCACACAACATACATAGCACACACATAACGTTAAGGGTGCCATTGCTCTCGATACTTAAAGGCTACTACAATCACGGTGCACATGAACACGATACAGATAAAACGTAAATTAAAAATACGAATGTGACATGTTTGCTTCCCTTTACAAGTAGCGCAGAAATTAAAATAAGATACGGATTATGACTGCCATCAGTAAAAACTGAATTATTAACAAAAGTTCAGAGATATTGATACGATTCTGCCGCTTGGATGAAATGTGACAAGTGGAGAAACTAACAGCTTGATCAAAGAAATTCTAACTATGCATAACGGTTGTTTCAAAGTTCCCCCACAAAGTTTCCTGCATAGTTAACGCGCTACATATACAAGTATTACGATACCATCAGGAATGCATTCGAATATAAAAGAGTGGATCTGCAACGTTAACGACTGTCAACTGCGAAAAACAACTCTCCTAGACGAAGCGAGTGCAAACACCAATAAACAATAGAATGCGTCCAATGATGGCAAAACTCCCAACTAAAAAGGAAACTGGTAAATGTTCGTTTCCGCTTAGAAAATCACAGAATACAATACTTTTACTTGCCAAGAAGAAGATGAAATCCAGACTGTCCCGCACATACACCGTTCCTTAACGCTCCACCATCAAGGATCCACATGAACTAGTGTTCCCTCTACCCGCTCATCTCGCTACAGCTGCTGGAGAAGTTTAGTGACGTCAGCGTCCATAGCTCTTTGGTCGCAATTGCAAATGACAAGCCGCTAATTTAAATATGCCGTCAGTGTCCACCGAGATTGGATTAAATTAGCTATACCACAAGAAGAGCTCTTTCAGAACCCTTCCATTAATTTGTGAAAAAATCTAATTGGAAATGTAGATGTCCTTGCTGGCAGAGCCAGCTCTAAACAGATGAATACCAGCAATGGATAGAAATTAGCTGACATTTGTTTCATGCTCAGCCAATAATTAAAAGTAAGTAGAAGAAAAATCTTAAACAAAAACAGATATATAAAGTAGGCTAATTAAATATTAGTACTACACAGCTCAAAATTCTAAGGAACACTTAAAACGCACATCCAATGTCGATGAACAAAATAATCAAGTGAAGTATGGAACAACTAAAATAACAGCGGCCAATTGAAACAAATAACTACCACAGAAAATTGAAGTAAACATTTTTTTTATCTGAACTTGATTATCATGCAAACTCATAATGTGACTCAGTAGTGTGTATGTCCCTCATGTTCTTGAATGCCCTCTCGACAACATCTGGGCATGCAGCTGATGAGACGACGGATGGTGTCCTGGGGGAAGTCCTCTCAGACTTGTGTCAGGACTTCAGTGAACTCCTCAACAGCCTGTGGCTCTACATCATCTGATGCACCGATACACAACGTCCCAGAGGTCCTCAATTGGATTCAGGTCTAGGGAACGTGAGGGCCAGTCAATTGCATCAATGCCATAATCACCCAGGAACAGCAGCCAGGGGCCCACTGCACTAGCATGAGGTTTCACACCGCTGTGAGGATTTCATCCCAATACCAGCACTTAGGGTAAGTCTGTGTGACCCACCAAGGATATGCCTCCCCAGAACATTACTGAACATGCTGAACGATGTTGCATAGCATTACATAACAACATATCCCCCAGACTCTTTCAGGTCTGTCACAGGTTCAGCGTGAAACTGCTCTCATCTGTGAGGAGAACGGGGCGCTTAAGGCAGACCTGCCAATTCTGGTGTTCTCTGGCCATTGTCAATCGAGCTGCACATTGCTGAGATGTCAGCACAGATCACAGATGCCCTCGTACCACCCCGTCGAGTTAGATCAGAAACATACAAAGATCTGACTCTTTGGAGTTTTGATTGACTTAGCATTAGCAGGTCTGCTTCATTAGCCATTCCAGAAGCCACTATCAACATGGGTTCCTGCAGAATTCCGATATTCTTCTGCTAGGGTTTTCAACATACATTTGGGGTTTGTAGTTCTCTGTCATAAATTTCACAATTTAATATCAAATGTGATTTTCAAACTTTCCTATGTCACTGCTAAAAACTGGTATTTGTCAGTCGAGCAAACAAGTCATTGGATCATAAGGGTCAACTCACAAAGATGAGTTTGGTAATGCTTAGATTTATCAATATTTTTACTGTAAATAAAACCCTAAGACACAAGCCACATGCACAAACTCCCCTCTCCCCTGCCTCATCCACAAGTAGAACCCTACCATTATCTCATAGCTGACTTAATGTTTTGACACTGGTATATTTATCTTCTCCACTAGCTTCAAGTCGCTGCCAGTCATTTTAGCAGATATCCAAAGTTATTTAGAGTGAGTGCAATTACAAGTATCAAGAAGCAGGTGGGTTTAAGCATTGTCAAGGCAGATGTTCTGGAAGAAACCTATTACATTTTGGCTGGGAGTAGGCTGCCTTAACCACTAGGCTATCCTGCCCCCTCCAAAACATGTATTTGGTAGGATACACTGATGTATTGACCTGTAAGAAGCTCCTCTTATCTGGAGATGTATCAGTAAGCAGTAGCGATATCAAAGGAGTGCTTGTCTGCATGAGACAGGCTAATTACATAATCGGGAACACCTTCAACAGTTTAGGTCTGGGAATTAAACCAAACTGCCAGAGTGGCTCTAGAAGATTCCAGTCATTCCAAGTGCTAACGTGTTTCTTGATGCAGTGCAATTTAGCAAGCCACTGGGAACAGTGCAGGGATGATCAGGCAAGCAAATGACAAATGAGTCATTTGGGTTGAAATGGACTAGAACAAGTCACACAGTGTTCATTCCAAATGTATTTCTTGTGGGGCAAATGGCTTTAAAGCTCACCTTTTTCAGCTAGCCTGTTTATCTTTAATGCAGAATGTTTGGCATAATCATAGCCTTTGTATACACATATTGTGTTTTGACCATATTTAAAGTTGCAACATGAATTGCATTTGTGAATTGGAAATATGAAATTGATTTGCACAAGTCAAAGCTTCAAATTCAATACTTCCATTTTAATTAAATTGACTTGGTACCTTATTATCACTTTATGCAAAAAATACATAATTAATATTTGTCTCAATGTTATGTCAATATTATAGGCCTTCACAATAATTACTTTGTATTATATTGTACAGTGTATTGCTATTTTTGTGTGTATTGTACACACCTTTTGTACACATAGGTTGTAGTGCATTCTGCAACAGTAGCTTGTTATATATGTTTAATTGTGCTATCAACAATCTCATTCTCTTCCACAACAGTAGACTACATTCTCTATTTAACAAAACATTCATCATTGGCTCCCAAAATGTATTCACTTCCATCTGCTGAAATGGGACCCCATGCACATTAGAGCTAAGCACAGATCTACAGTATGTATCCATCATCGTTGCAGCTCATCAGCATAGCAGTCAGAAAAGATCTCTTGTGAAATGACAAATGAAAAAACAATACTGTGTATCAGCAGAGAATAGCATGCTTAATGTATATGATTCATGCTAAGAAATGATTCCAGTGCCACAAATGTCATGCATGGATATATCACTCACACGTTGTGTATTTTCTTTGTAAATGTACTGAGGAAATAGGACTTTTAAAATTCTTTCTGAACCAAATTAAATATGACATGAACAATATGCCCATTTGACATGCCAAAAGCTGGGACACCACAAATACGAGTTCACGTTATTAAATTATGTAAGAGTGCAAGGGCGCTGTGCCCGACATGATAATAACATAACAATGAATCATCACAGAAAGTCACTAGAACAGTGGCAAAAACACCAACATAAAACGTGGCAGTGGTGAACAAAATGTCGGTGTCATTCGAGTAAATGTTCTAAAAATTGCATATATTCATATTTTGCTCCCCATTTAACCTTGCTCTTTCCCTCATAAATTCTAAATTATTATAATTTTGGCCTAATAAAAGTATGCTTTTATTAGTGGCTGAATATCCAAACCAAATTGTAATGAAGATCACAATTTATCATACAAGTTTGTAATTGAGTGAAAGAGGAAGATACGAAGATTTGTTTGTGTAAAACACGTTTATTTCCCACGTAATTCCTGTGTTGACGATACATTGTCCTATAGTGCTGCTGTGCCCATGATGGCTGCAAGCTATGTACTTTACAATGAAACAATGTCGGTCCTTTATTTGAACACCCTTTGAACACGGCAATACCTGTTGTTAGGTGTTAAATTGCCCAGCATTCACACCAGACAAAGGTGACTGAACCAAAAAACTTCAGTTTGTCAGAAATTACCCCATGGCCGGCTGAACTTCGAAAACTGTAGAAAAGCTAACCTTTGATCTGTCTGTTGTGTTTTCGGTCCTCAGCATTTAGTATTTCCAGTGTTTAATTATCTTCTATGTTCTTGGTTGGGGTGCATTCAACTCAGTCAGCTTTAGCTGTGGTGACACAAATCAATGATTGTTGGTTCATTTTACTGATGGTATGTGATCACAAAGATGGCAGTAATGTTTAAAAAAATGTACATTTTAAAACACCCATACATTTACATTTAATTGCAGCTCCTTAATAAGCATTCCATGTCACGTCCCTGCTATCAGAAGATTGCAGATTGTAACCCCCCTGACTCCTCAAGAGTCAAACCATTCTCTATCAGTCAGAGTCATAATCCAGGGAACAAAAGCTTCCTTTTTATGACCAAATCAGGGATGGTTCCAGAAGGGCAATACATTTAGAACCTAGATTATTTCTCTGAATGCATAGAGAACAGATTCTCCACGTAAGATTTTAATATACACACATAAAAAGGCAACTCTGCTAAAATACCATTTACAATCAGACTTCACAAATTGTGTTACCTTGCATGGAGACACCAAAGGTATATTGTAACATACACTATGTTGTAGTAGCCTGGTATAAACAGACCACAAATGTACTTTGTTAATCAGGTCTGGAAATGTTCCATTGGGGATTGTTTACAGTCATTGCATTCTAATAGTCATAGACCTCTTGATAATATTGAATCCTTGCCCGGGGGAAGGAGCAGGTTACGGCAGTGTCATTTGTTTTACATGCAAAATTTGTGCTTGTAAAGCCCTTTAAAACTGTAAAATATTATAATATGTACTGTAATATGGGATATATATACATAACATTGACTTGACTTGAATTTACTTGAAACTATTGGAGCATCGTTTAGGTAATTGGTGTTACTACTGTACCATTATTCATATCTAGCTGTGCTTCATGGTAACACAGTGATCTATCCGTAAGCTCTGTTTGACCACATGCCCTAATAATGCACCAAGCACTGTAAAACTATTCTATCCAGCTGTGACTGTGACCTTTACAGAATGCTTACCATGTCTATTGTCCTGGATCAGGGATATATAGAATGTCAACAGCCTTCACCATGGAACCAGGATAATGTATTGACAATAAAGAAACACAGGGTGGGACAACTTCCTGCACAATCATAAATTGTGTAGCCTGTGCCGTTGATATTGTCTTCTTTCTCAATTATTTATAGCAAACAAGGTGGCCCTATTATTAAAATCTATATAACATCGAAATAAGGGCCCCAAAGGCACATGTTCTGTTCTTGACTTGGCCAACACTTAATGCATCTTAGTAACATATTGTAAGGTATTTACACAGGCTTCAGATAAAAGTGTCTATCTGACCTAATTGTAATTGTAGGTTGCCTTGTGCTGGGCAAATGCCTGGGGAACAAGTATTTAGAATTGGACTTTCCTGTGGGGACTCTTTCAGTGTTTAATGTAGCATACCACATTAAACTGTAATCTATACAGCTACTTTAAACAAGCACATAGTCTCTACAAACTGAAATATCTGCAAACTGCAGTGTACTGTAGGTACAAGATGAGTTTCTGCTTGGCTGGGTTCCACCACTCAGGGTCCTGTTTGGAACGTGGAGTGACGTTGAGGTTGATTCAAACACAAACAGCAACACCATAACTTTAACCCATAGCTGTCCCTCACTTCAACTGGTGCAGTGTGTCGATTCACTGACTGCGGCTCATTACTTGCTTCTTATCATTAACCTCAGAATAATTGAATTTGTGCATAGGTAGTGTAGTGTTACCATTAAATGCATACACTTGTAGCTGCTAAGAAGAAGGGTCTAAATAATTGACTACACAACTTACTGTAATGTTTTATTGTATGCCTACTTCCTAAAATACTGTGTATGCTAGAGAAATGTTGAAAACCACTCACACTAGATGGAAGATGCCAAACTGTAGATACAGCACGGTAAACATGTATTTAATAAACATTATATATTATTTATTTGCTAACTATGCTATATATTTTGTATATCTACATTATTTACTATATATTAATGTTTCTTTGTTTTCTTTCCATATGTTCTTTATAGTGTGTATGCATAGTGTTTAATTCTAACATTTTGAAAATAGTAAAAATAAAGAATAATTTTATTACACAATTTTATCAATGTGTCCAAGCTTTTGACTGGTAGGCATCTGTGCATTCATAGATGGCCCTTATAAGTGACCCTGAGTGCGTTAAGTTTAATGTTTATTTACCGGATACATGCTTTAGTATTCATTTAATGTAGGATGTTCTTCACTTCAAACACAGGAATACTCTTACTGCCAGAACTGCCTTTGTAGGATGAGATGTACAATCCAATTAAAAATAGGCCAGGCCATAAGATTGTTTTGCCGAACGTGCTTCATAATGTTTCGCCTATTTCTGTGGATACTTGAAAAGAGAGTCATATGTACAGCTCAAGCCAAAATCATATTTTGGCTGAAAAGTTTGTGACCAGCAACAATGCATTTCTATAAAAAGATTAGAGTTAAACCTCTTCAATATTACACACTGCAATTGCGGTGAAGGTTGCATACATAAAGCTAAACATCTGAGCTACTTATTACTATCCCAGTAGCACCATTGCTGTCAATAAAGGCAAAGCCATGCAGCATTCATTAACTACTGTATACTGTATTACATGTGTGTAAATCTACCTATATATAATTAAAGTTACTGTAAAAGGTCACAATGTAACAGGAGCCATGGCAACTAAGAGATTGTCACTAGTGTAACAAGGCAACGCCGGGGTACAGTTAAAACAAAGATTAATGACAAAATGCAAAAATGGAATGTTTCTGGTCTCTAAAATGGGCATGTCACCAACAGAATTTTGCCGTGGAGGCTGCCTTAGGCAGCAGCCAGACATTCAAAACTACAAGGCAATTTACCTCAAAACAGAAATGCCGCTGTGGCCTCAGATTGATTGTAGGTACTTGGGAATTAATGCAATATACTCAAAATACCCATTAAAACTCGCCGAGATAAATCATGGGCAGTAATATGGTGAAATCCGTGGACCTTGACTTCCATGTAGAACTTGTCGCTCAGGTCTGTGTGAAAAGTCCTGTCTGTTGGAACCTCTCTGTTAAATGATATTCTCTCTGGTTGAAACCAGCATTGCAAAAATAATGCTGTTTTGATTTGAAACCCAACAACACCTTAGTACTGAGGGCACTGATTGGCACTACACTCTACTGCTCCCCCTACTGTGAGACTAGGGAACAACTTGGATTGCAGGGTAATGCAATCAAGGATTGAGCCTCCAAGCTTCTTCATAAAAGAAATACTTGAGTCTTTATACCACCTTTATTTTTTCAGTTTAGGCCAGCAGGACATCATTTTTAAACAGGCTTTAAATTCAGGAAACATAAAATAATAAATATACTATTCACTATTGTTGTATTATGGTTAGCATACACTGTTTCTTCTAAATAGATAATGCATATTTGAAGCCTACAACATAATTATGACTTAATATGTTGTTGAACATACTGTGAAACCTTTCGAGTGTCTATTACTATTATTTGATTTAACTGATTTGATTTTAAAAATAAAAATAAAAGAATAAATAATAATAATAATAATTTCCTGTTTTTCATGCCCAATGCCCATTTGCCCTGAGTGTTTAGGCCAAGGTGTCTAAAACCTTAGCGGCTTACTCCACTAGCTCTGTAATTTCACAGTTATGCACATGAGCTTGTGAAAAAAAAAATCTGAAATGCCAGCCAGTGAAAATGAAGCTCCATAATGTCCATGCTAGAAGGGGAACGTATCTCTTCTCAGCTATGACTGCTTTCGCCTCTCTGCCAAAGTTATGATGAATAACTCCATGGCAAAATGTAATATGTTCGCTGTCAAATCAGGGCGTTTTGACCAAGGGGTAATAATATTGAATTGATAAGGATGTCATGGGGAGAGTGGCGTTTAATAGGTACGTTGTACAGTACTGTACTGTAGCTCATCCAGAAAAATGTAATATATATGTATAAATACATTGTTTTCCAGCACATTATTTTAGAGACCCTCACTGTGTAGGTTAGTATGCATAATGGGTAGTTCCAGTGCTGTACAATCAGCACAGGGCATATGATTCCATGGTTTAAGCTGTATTCATAAACAATGTGCCTTAAATATGAAAAAAAAAAAACGATTTACACCATGGACAACATATTGTTGTCTGACATTGGTAAAATCAATTATTCTGTTAATATTGAACATTAATACTGGTCCTAAAAGTATTTTTGGTGTATGATCAGTTTCAAGGCACAGTGATTGAAGTTGAGTTCTATATGATCATTACAAAAGAAATTAGATGTATTTTAAACATATATAATATACATTAAGATGTTAAATGTAAAGAGTGGGTGCAACCATCATGATTTTTACATGGATATACATATACAGTATATAAATGTATTGTTATTGTCTGTTAATTAATTAGCTTTAATTAACATTTTATTTTGCTCCTTCATCATTCCCCTGTGCAAAACTTTATGAATTTAAATTGTTACCAAAGTGTTTCAAATTTGTGATCGATAGGCCTACACTGTAAAAACTAAAGGTTCCTCGAATATCTATTAGGATACACAAAATACCTTTGAGGACCTTCCAGAAACCCTATATATATGATGATGTTCCTCGAGAATCCACTTGAACACTCAAAGACACTGAATCTACACTGAAGGAACAACCCTTTGCAGCCAGTAAGCTCTTGCAGGAACATCTGATCTCCACATTGGGTTCTAGAAAGAACCCTCAAGAGAACAGAGGTTCCTGTAGGAACTTACAGGTTTCTGCCGGAACATCTGATCTCCACAGTGGGTTCCAGCAAGCACTTTTATTCATCTTAGAGCTCCTAGAAGTATTATTATCCTAATAAACAACAGCTGGTGCTTCTGTTCCAGAGTACACATTGGAGCAACAGCATGAAAACATGCAGACACGGTTGGCCTTTCTGTTCATTTAGGTCAGTATTATCACAAAAATACTCTCTTCATATCACAAGCGTTAATGAACAGAGTAACAGTATTTATACAGTATGCTGAAGTTTGATCCAGTTTGCTTTGTGACACAAAGTACACATATGATGTTTGACTATTTAAAATACAATTATTCGAGTCAAGAAAGTCTCAAGTTTGTCGTGCAATTGTTGAAGTATAAGCCTGTGAAAATATGTAATTAGTAAAACTACAAACCCTGTGTCGCGTTAAATGTCATTTTCGCGAAGAAAGCATTGTTTTGGTGACGTATGTTGTGTGAGACGAAAGCTGTTCACAGAGCGGTTACACACAAAAATAAAGATTACATTGAGGATTTAATGTCTGGAGTGGGCCAGTGGAATACTGGGATGTACAATAACAATTTAGCCATATGCTCAATTTTAAAAGTTGTGAATATGTGCCACATGAACATTTAAAGAGGTATTTCATTAAGGAAAATAGGAGAGAAAATTCTGCATGCCTATATGTACAGTATGTTGACTCAGCATGAATTAGAAACGTTACATAAACAGGAAAATTTGAAAGAAATACAGAAAGCGTGACACCCTTAATTATATATTACATAATATATTGGCATCTGTTCCAGAATTGTGTACTTTACATAAAGACATTTCCACCAGAAATTGGTGTATAAGAGGCACAAATTGGTGCATAGAGATTCACCAGAATGCAGGCAATTGAATTGTTTGATGCTAAAAATGGTGAGGGGTATACTATATCTTCTCACTAAGGTTTAAACAGGTCACCAATGCAAATTCTAACATATTTATTAATTGGTATTCATTTTTTGATTGATACAGTAGGCCTACAATGACATTTGTGATTTAGATGTTTAGATCCCCAGGTTTTGCCAGTGTGCCAAGCTGAGGAACCCCTAAAGGAGCTTTGAGTATCCTTTAGTTTTTACAGTGTGATTATTTAGAAACATACTTTATGCTAACTTACCAGACCTATGATGCATTGCAACCAGTATAAGTTATTCCATGTAATCTTATTGTTGGACATGACTTGTGGAGAAATATGCCCCACAGCTCTTGTCAATTACTTGTCTAATTTATTTATAGTATTTATTTTAAAATGATTATCATTAATTTCCTCTTTGCATCTGTGTTTTGTATTTTATGAGTAAACATTTGATATTACGTTAATATACCAAAAACAATATAGTTATTATTATTGAGCCAGAGACAACTGTATGTTTTTGGTCACAACATAATGTACATCTGGGGCAAAAATGTCAATACCAGAGCACAAAAAAGTCCAGGGCATTAACTTATTAATTATTGTTTCTAGATGACAGAAATCCGCTAAAATAAAGACAGACAGGAGACAATTGCGCCATCTTTCAATATTCTACAGCCTCTTAAATAAAGAGACAGTTCTATGACAGCTCTTCAAAACTTTACCAAGCGCATACATTTTTTTTTGTTTTGTGTGGGGGGAAAAAATGTGCCTGCATACATACACAATGGCCAGCGGGGAAATGATCTTCTGGGTAATAAAATCACAATGCCAAAGATGAGAAATGCATCTAGGAATACGTTTCAACATCACTTCTTGTTGAGGTGTTGTAATTCTATATACAGTATATTTACATTCTGAATGTGGACTAGACATGGAGGCTGGTGGTGACAAGACAAAGGTGTGCCACCCAATCACAGCTGTCAGTCATCCTGAGGCCCTCTCCAGTGGTCCTGGCGGATTTGGCTCTCTTCTCCGCAGCTTGCATGCCTTGAGTCCTAGCCTAATGCATTTTGATTTCGTTAGCGGGAGGCAGCGGCTGAGATAAGTCAGTTGCCCAAAGGGAAATGGCCGATAGCAGCCCAGGCTAGGCGAACCGCTAAGTGGTGGCCTCCCTGGCAGCTATGGAGGTATATCACCATAGCAATCTAATTTCCTTCCCTCACTTAAGGGAACAACAAGGGCAATTTTCTGATCCTTCTACACTTCTTTTGTTTTCGATGAGCTCAGACCATATCACTTACCTGGGAGTGACAGAACGTGTTATATGCATAAAATGAGGAGTGCCAAGGAGAGAGAGAGAGAGAGAGAGAGAGAGAGAGAGAGAGAGAGAGAGAGAGAGAGAGAGAGAGAGAGAGAGAGAGAGAGGTAACACAAATGATTAGGCAAGACAAAGAGAACAGAGAGAGAAGGGATGAAATAATAAACAGCAGAACAATAACTATGCTGTCCTTGTCTAAACTATGTGCAAGAATATGGAGCAGGCCTGTAATGAGTCTCTTTGCTGTCGCCGCTCCTCAGCAGAATGACCTGCGAATGAAACAAAATAATTGAGATTTGTCCGGTTCTGCTTCTCTTGGGGAAAAATCTGGCCAAGCACAGCCAAGCCAACAAGTGTTTGAAGCCCATTTGTGAGCCAAACATGGCCGGACTTCAGGGTTTTAAGCAAAGGCCAGCAATCAGCCCACTCTGAATGCATCAAGTGAACAGCAGTGCACATTATCAGTGTGCATTCACTGCAGTTTTACAGACGCACCCCCAATGCACAAAACATGATTATTCTGCTTGAAATGAACATGTCATAAGCCTGTTAATCATCAAATTATTTAATTAAAACCTAGAGTGCACTTTGTTCTTGTGAACTTCAAAAGTCTTGATTAGGTTATATTGTTAATCCAGAGACCATATTGAATATGTTGTAGCTGGCAGGTCAGTGTACATAATTGGTCAGACATGTTTGTTTAAGAATACACAAATATGTCCTTAATGGTTTTCTATTTTTGTATTTGAATAAAAAGATATACATGTACACATACATGTATCTCATATCATCTCTTAAATGATGTGCACATTACCACCTAGTGTAGATGCTGAAACTCTGTAGGGTGTAAACATATAAATACTGTATGTTGATGTATTATGGAATTGGAAATAGCTTTCAGAAAAGACTCTTTGAAGAATGGATCTTACCATATATGAATAAAACAAATACAATACAACCCAATCGTCCTGCAGGCTTTGTGCAGTGGCAGGCAGACTGATGCGCACATTGCTGGAGCATCTGGGAGCATTTGGATGCCAGCTATCTTTCTCTCCCTCCTTCTTTGTGGCTTTATCTCACCTTCAGCAGCAGATATGTTGGCCTAGTGAGCCAAATGCAGACTGTGAATGGTGACTGCTCCTATTGTTCCCAGCTGACAGGAGTGCCTTCCGCACTAAAACGTTGGCAGCAATGAACTTCTGCGTCAAGGCTTCAGGGACATACCCTAATTCCAACGACACTTTTCCATGCACCAAAAAACACTGTCACAACTCTGAGACAGTTTTGATTGAAACCGAGTTGAAACAAGTATGGGAGGCAAATGTATTCTTTAATTGTCTTCCTGCATATTTACAAAGGCACATGTATGTCAAACTGTACCCATAAACGGTATTTAAAATAATATGCAACTCACATCTCACAGCTCATATGTCAGGATACGAGACAGAGGTCATTGTCTGCTGTTGCGGCATGGTGGTCGTATGGGAATCTGTAATTAGGCAGTCGGCTTCTATTGAAATGGAATGTTGTTGATATTTTGCCATCTCGCCCTGCGGTGCAGATTGAATGCTAACTGTCAGCATCAGAGCACTCTGAGCACAGATGATTGGGTGACGAGACAGATCAAATAACCTGTCGCTACACCTTGCTGTGAGGCTGCTCGCTCCCGCTGCAATTTGGTGTGCATCCACCACCATGATGAAATTATCATGCAAATATGGGACAACACGCATGTATTTTAAGCCAGGTCAAGGATGTCCAATGCACGGTTTTAACATTATTATGTGTACTATGGTTCTGTACATTTCATATGACCTTAATTAGCAATTAGGCTGGGTGCTTGTAAAGTTTACATTTACAAGAAAGGAGGCGTGGGCTTGGGGATGAAATGTGTAAGGATATTACAAAAAGGATACCTTTTTATCAGTCAAGCCTTCACAAACACACTATGAATTATTGTCAGTAAACCAGTGGCTTTGATAAGGCATAAGTTGGAAGCCTGTCTCATGGTGAAGGAATCCTTATCTAATGATAAAGAGGGAGTCACCGCTACAGTTAGATGTCTTCAGAGTTGTACTAATGTGCAAAGATGGACGCATGCAGGAATGTACATACATTAACTCTATTCATATCTGACATATTCTCCCCACTCCCAATAAGATAAATTCAGTTTGGTCAAGTAAAAAAAAAATATCGAAGAAGAAGAAAAACAAGGTAGAAGGAAGAAAGTAGAAAAGCTACTTGGATGGAATAATATGGGGCCTTTAAGAAATAGATTAAAAGGCCTATCATTCATCTGGCATGACGCAAGTGTCATTTTCCTGTCCAGTGCCCATAGCAAATGCACTTGTGCCCATCTGAGCTCTCAAGGGCGTTTTGGGCGAACAATGAGTGGGCAGGTGTATTGTTGGTGCATTGCCATCTTGATGCACCGGAAAGCGATTGTGTGATTGACCAAGAAAAGTCAATTGTGCAGTATTTCACTGTTCATTTAAGGGCGTATACCACAGCTCCTACTATTGGTAAACTGCCATTTGAGAAATGCTAATGCGAGTGCGGGGTGGACTGATACATCAGCAGTTCCACAAATGGGAACAAAACATAAATACATATTCTAGTAGCATAGTATAGAGAGCAATAAAATTACAGAAAGACGTTTGTGGAATTTGTTACCAATCAGAGTTGGTGTCAACATCAAAGCAATGACAAATCTGGAAAAACCTCAGCAAGCAACCAAATAAAACCTCATGTAGCAGTACAGTACAGTAGCCTATGTGCTCAGGCACAATGTTGCTTTGACAAGCAGCATATTCAAAGTGTTTCCCAAGGTCAACACACTTGGCAGCCAACGTTTTTCACCTAACCGTAAAACAGACAGCTATCAGTTCCTTTCCTGTCAAAACAGAGAACCTTGTTTGCCAAATTACCTTTGTGTGTACAGTATGACAACACCGGAAGGAAGAATGCAGCCCTGATGCATTCAGGCAGCAAGGAGAGATGTGACCAGACGTGAACGATAGCTGCTCACTTCCCATGGGGCGCTGTTAGCACCAAACTCTTAGAAGACATATAAGGTCAACTGGTCCATCACAATGACGACAAACTTTTAAAAGTCAATGAGTCAATGTGCCATGCAAACACGTGAAGGGGATAGTGCATATTATTGAAAGGATCTCTATTAGCAGAGTTCTACTACAAGGAGGAGTATAAACATAATTTAAGAATACGTGATTTGAATAAAAAACTGTCTGGTGTGGAATAATGCCATATGGTTACTATTGCTATTACCTGTGTTATTTGTTTTGTTGTTGTAGTGTTTTTTATGACCATACAGTATGTTAGTGTTCTCTTCTGATAGCTGGTTCGTTGTTCTCTCGTGACTATATGAAGTGTACACATGAAAATAAGTCTGCTAAATCATGTGTGACATACATCTAAAATGGGTTTCGAGTATACACTTAGCAAGATAAATGATATTCATAAAAATGTCCAGGCATTGCAAATGTATTTACTGTACACCATTAGATAGGAAAGTGAATTAAAAGGCATCTCAAATCTCATCAAGCAGAAATACATGTTTTACTCACTATAACTGTCACATATGACCCATCTAACATTTAAAACATTTCAAGGCAGATAATCCACCTCTCTTTAAATAATATATATACTGTGCTTCATAATCTGTGCCAAACCATATGTTCAGTTTTCCTTGAAATGAACAGTTGGGAGTTGATGAAGAGAATGTGTACTGTAATTAACTACATACTTCATACAGCTAAGCATTTTTTCTGTTTACTGCAAGGGATTTAAAAGGTTGCCAATGTTAGTTTGTATATGTATTTTATTATGTGGTACATCCTTTTGTATAGTTCCAGAAGGTAACATGTACATATAACACAACATATAACAGATATGATTGGATGGCAATTTAAATGTCTGCCTCAGGCAGAGGTATATGCAGGGCAGATACAACCTCAAATAAATCAAAATAAGCACAGTTCTCTACACCATTACACACAAAGCATGCTCTGGTGAAATACCTAACTCATGTTATCAGAGGTTCATTTGACAACCACTCTAACCACTTCTATATGATTGCATTATCGCGGCAATACCTAATTAAATGAAAGCTGCTAAATGTCCTCAACGTAAACGAGCATGGTCGATGGTCCACTGACCTAATATGCTAAAGCAGATGGTGCCTCAGTCACCATTTTCAAGTTGTTTCCTTTTTTTAACACCTTTTTTTAACAGTAGGCCTATCCATGGCAACATTCAACACGCCTGACATAAAGGTATGAAACACACGGTATGTACCGGTAGTAGTTCCTCTGACTAAATGTAGTAAAGTACTGTATGTTAAAACAGAGATTAAGTCTGGAGGAATGAGTCTTTCAGGGGAAGTCCAATGCAGGGCGACGGCCTTGGGTTGAAGGAGAGACTCTTGTGGGATTCCATTGGAATCCTCCTCTTTCGCAAATCCAGGGTATTTCTTGATTTTCAGCTGGAAATGTGTTGGTTTTCAAACCAGAGAGGAATGTAGATGTTTTGGTTTGAAACTCTAAGAACATAAACCCCAAGATACGGTGGCTATTTATAGTTTTGGGGTGCTGTAACACATTCCAGGAGTGTGTGTGTAATGTTCACCAAATGCTGATCCTCCTTTGATGTGGTTAGAAGAAGAATGTCTTTTCCCAGCAGTGATCTGTTTCTGCCAAATGCTGTCATCCTCTTTATACCCTCACAGTAGGAGGTACATTTCGCAGCCTGTGGCCGGGGCCATGGAATTCGCTGTCTGTCTGTCAGAGGTGCATCGAGATACATGATGCCAATCCATGAGGGTGGCACCCTATTCTGCCCCTGGCAGCTGGAGCCTCATGTAATGTATTTTATGAATGTCTCTGCTAAGATAATGGAGTCCCGGTTGACCTTCGAGGTTTGTTTACGAACATGAATATAACTCTAATTAACATAACCTCTCTGGGATTGTGTGCGAATGCTCTTCTGTTATGTAGTTTTGCCTCTCTCCAATAATTTTTCCTGTGAATATCTATAATGTGGTTCTCAAACTCACTATACTGTTACTCTTATTAAGTTCAAGTATGGTTGTAGTAGCAACATACATACTCAAATGAAGAAAACCTAATATATAAAATTCTAGAACTCTGAAACAGTGTTTTATATCATGTATATGGTAACTAAACATTTTCAAACATGTACTGTACTGTATGAATGAATAAAGTGAATACCCTGGCCAGAGTTATCAAGTCTTCTAATGTATGTGTCATACAGTATACACATATAAAGGTAAAATCATTTAAAAAAAAAGTGTTGTCCTTTCTAAATGTACTGTATGCATATGGAGCAGAATTCACAACTGCAAGTTAATTCTATACTGTATGCATAATAAGTATGCACTTGCATACAGGAAATCAATACAAGTAAAAGTGCTGATGTTTTAGAAACACTCTAATTTGCATACCAAACTGTACCATTCAACTACAGTACCACCATTATATTTCCCTTGCATTATTTTTTCACTTAAATTTATTTTAGACCTATAGACTTTATTGAGATGATCTAACATCTGCACTTGTAGCACCAGTTCACTGATAGCTTCAGTACATAGCTCATTTACCACTTCTTACTGATCTCATGATGCAGCTCAGCAAGCAACAAATTAAGCCTTTAAAAGTTTATAAATGTCCTTATAAGGTCTTAATAATTATCCTCTTAAGCCCTAAACCATATTTTGTACTTAGCAAAAACATGCTCATGCATGTTGGTTGGGTTTCTGCAGTTAGAAAACGAATTTTGGTATTAAAATATAGATAACCCCTGACAGATTTAAACTCAGGTTACATTTCCCATGTGGATGATACTGTCCTTTAATAAATAAAGCTCATAAACAGAATAAATTAAATGTTATTTTTCCCTGACATAATATTATTGATATAATGTAATCCTTATTGAAATTATGCATATAAACCTATTTTACACTATAGGACTACAATACAACATATGTATGTGTAGGATTAGGCCATTTATTGTGAATGAGCATATCAAAATATTTGTGGGTTTTATTATAAAAAGTCATAAAACGTGAAATGTGTGTGCTAGTTATAAAAATATATAACTTCACAAATATGCATATACAGTATGTGCTTATATATGGCATTATTTCATTAATATATGTTCTAATCTACATTCTGAGTCAAAAGTGTTTATTCTGTTTTATTGAGATTTTCCATTTGGAGTGGGTTCGCAGCACACCCAAGCGCTACTCCAAAAATCTAAAAAGGACGCTCAATTTCTCGAGCTGTGAATGGCCAAATTATATGACCCCTTGTTTTGAACCTGTGAATCCCGGGAAGGAGGGGGATGTAGTTTTAGATGCAGTGTGGTCTTTCGCAGACTGCATGCCTCTCTGTTAGATGCAAATTACCTCTCTTAGAAATACATCTCCCACAGATATCACCATTCAAAGCAATATAATATTCACAATATGGACGGACAGAATTACGTTCGGAGAATTCTTTTATTCATGGAATTTAAGAGGTTTTGCAACACATCAAAGGTAAGGCGAAGTGTGTTGTTTCTAATTAGAAAAACATAATTAGTATCGGCAAACTTAAAAGCTTATAAGCTGTTTCAGTGTTTAAAAAAAACAAGCTTTGGAAACATACTATGGCTGGATTCATGCGAGTGTCGTCTATCAGACAGTGCATAATATATTGCGTGACATGATAAAGATTGCTATGTACTTGCGTGTCAACGTCACAATGTGATATTTGCACACCCCGCCCACGGTGAAGCTTGGTAGGAAGAGGTTTTTAAATTAGATTAGGGCAGACCGACACTCTATACTATGTTATCTGCTATGTGACAGTATAGTATTAAAGGAAGAAATCTAATGGAGTAATACACCAATACGTGAATATGGGATTCTTGTTTTGAAAAAAGATCCAGCACTTTTTGTAGGAATTCAAGGGTTATTGTTGAAATGCATTATTAGGCCAGTGTGACGTGTCTCCTGAGTGCTGCAGCATGTCTCTATACTGAAAGCTGTTACAGATGGGAAATTACATTTTAAGGCCTGTATTGAAATATATCTCACAACTTATTACTTCTTATCTGTTTGTCTTAGGAGGCAGAGACCCTGCGCAGATACTCTGCAGGGACTAAAACATACACAAATCTAAAAATCCATGGTTTGGAATATGTACATTGTAATAAATAACCCACCAGGTGCCTTATATAAGCTATAGCTTTAAGCAGTGTATCCCCCATTACCAATTATAAAATAAAAGCCCATGTCTGCCTATTGTGCATGTTAAATGTAATAATTAGGCTAGTCATTTTGTAGTTCTTTGGATAATTACTTTCTTACAGATTCATCTCACTTGTCACATTACTTTCTATATTAAATCCTTGTCTAATAGCTATTAATAACAGGTTTTCTTTTCTTCATGTCTACGTTTATTTCATTTAATATTTGAACAATGTTAAACATTGTCATGCTGCAACACTGGTTTTTTTCCACTCTAATGGCCTTGGGGAACAAAATCAGGGTGCAAAGGTTGTTCTCTTTAAATGTGCCAGCGTGAGTAGGAGTGTTGGACCCGATTGCACGACAACACAGGGAGATTTTAAGGGATTTATTAAATTCAGGCAGTAACTCACACCACGTAAGACAATGATGGAAGGACAAGACCAACACAAGGGCTTAAATATGAGAAAACACGACAGGCCATAGGACAGGTGAAACCATTAAAGACAATCAACTAAGACAAGAAAAACAAGGACCGGGGGGAAACAGAACACACATTGGAAGACTACACATGGACTGGGGAAGACAGCAGACAAAAGGTAAGTTGGATTTACATGTCCCATGGTAAATGTCTGGGGTTGAAACCTTTATCTCGCTTGGCTGAGGAAGGACCATGAATATGCATTCAAGGTCAGCAGCTTTCTTGACACCCTCCCTGAAAACGCCCAGCTGGTTAGAAAATATATTAATAAATGGTCAAATGGCCAGCTCACAGCCAGAGTGCGCCAACCGGTGCTAGCATACTGTAGCTCAGCAGGTGACGTGACACTGAAATCAGAGGTCAGTGGTTTCCCACAGTGTTATGCACTCCTTTACTGTAAGTACTGTACCCCCGGACTTAATGTTCTGTCAGAAGCATGCATTACGCACTTCACAGACAAGCACTCTATCAGCACCAACTGGCTATGGCAGGCCTCGTGTAGCATTAGCGGCTGATGGCAAGCATGTGACAAAAGGTGGGTGTGTGATGTCGGGGGTGAAGAGTGGCCTTGAATAGAAGGCACACTTATTGATCTGTTTCATTGAAACAAACACACACATTGCATAAAGTCAGTAGGGAACGGAGATTTTTCAACATTGGCCCTCTTGGCCCCACCCCCCTTCTCTCATCAGCAAAGAAATCCCCATAATATTATTAAAAGCACACACACATCATGAACATTCATATCGATCTATCTATCTACACACACATATATATATATATATATATATATATATATATACACATTATATATATATATACACATACACACACACACA
>JAODOY010024829.1:0-23747 GCA_025399855.1 Forbesichthys papilliferus | reverse complement strand
ATACACACACACACACATATACACACACACACACACATATACACACACACACACATATACATATATATATATATATATATATATACATATACATATACATATATATACACACACACACACACACACACACACACACACACACACACATACATATATATAAGGGGTTGATCTATTCAAATTGTCTTTCATGCAGGAATTTATGAATGGAATGCAGGCTGCATCTTTACTGTGACCTCCGCAGCCACACACACACGTATATGGAAGGCTAGCTGCACTAAAATTGTAAATGTAAACATCACATCAGTGTGTGTGTTTCACCTGCAGGTGGAGCGGGGCCTCTAGGAGCCTGGCCAGACAAACCTCCAGCCGACACAAGCTCTCTCTTCTCCTGAAACACACAGGGAGAGGGGTTAGGTAAAGCAGCGTACCCTCCACACACAAGGCAGCGAAGCCGGAGAGACGAGCTCCTAACCTGGGAGTGGAGGCTGGAGGAGGCTCCTGGGTGTCCGGGAGGTCGGATGTGGTGGCCCGGGAACTGTGAAGTCACTGCAGCCTCCCTCGCTTCCTGTTTGACCTGCCCTGTTGGGTGGCCGCCGGCATCTCCTGATCTCCTGCTCTCCTCCATGTCCAGTTCGTCACTGAACATGTCTTTAATGTCCTTCTTGTCCTCGAAGTTGAGCTCCGGGTCGGCGTACGCGATCAGGTCAAACTTTCCTGACAACAGGAAGTCGTCAAGGTGGAGATCGTTAGGACCCAGGTCAATGTCCTCTTTACCTGGAGTGGGAAACAGGAGTTGGTAGACACACTAGCTGCGTTTACATGGGCCCTTTCATTCCGATTGGAATCGGGTTAAAAGCCCAACCTGAAAGAATATGCTACATATAAACACCATGATTGGAAGAGAAACTGCCAACAAGATCGAAATTTCATTCCAGCAGAAGCAGAGATGTGGTATAACCCACTCCATTACGATTGAAAGAAAAATCTACAATGTAAACGCTTATAAGCGTTCTAATGTCCATGCTCCCCGTCTTATGTTTCGTGTGATGCCGGTGAAATATTCTGCACAGCCACTGTACAATAAATGTATTATAAGAACGGTACAAAGTCTGGACAAATCAATTGCGGTGCGAGCAAATAAGTAAATGGGTGTGTGTATGCTAGCAGGACATGTTACATTATAAGCAAGATGTGTGCATGTTTAACATCTATTGCGGCGCATGTAAACACCAGACCTGATTAGGTGACATCCCATGTAAACAGGCAACCCGAAACAGTCAATAGGAAAGATTCCATTCGGAAAGACAGAAAAGTGTCCATGTAAACCCAGCTACTGTTATGTTATTAACTAGAAACATAGATTCCATTATAGGAAAATAATGTTGGTACATTTTTAAAACCATGATTATATAACACTCATTTACTTAGAACATCTGTTACATATACTGAACTTAAAAAACAAGGTGCGTAGGTGATTTAATACCTACACATTGTTATATTCAGAACCTTTAAAGCCATAGATATTTTGGTGTTGTGTTTGACTTTTGTCATGTGATTGAGAAACCATGCTGGGGAAACTGAGTGTACTGCCATACCAAGAGGGTACCAAGTGTGTGTCACATGGTGTACTTATGAAGCAGTGTGACCTCATAAGGTGTGTCGGCTTGTTAGAAAAAGAAATCCGAATCAAGCGTAAATAAACCACTGTAGCCTGCATGTGCATGCTATAGGCAACACACGTGGACAGTGGACTGCATGTAGGTCATGGTGAAGTGACACGGGCAGCTCACCATCCTCTGGGTCCAGGTTCAGGTTGAGATCCACCAGGTCTTTCACCTCCACGTCTTCCAGGTCCTTTACGGCAGAGTCCTCTCCTTCCAGGTGCTCCTCCATGCCCTCGGGCCCCGGCAGCGCCGCCACACTGCTCTGCGCGTTGCCGTGGTGACCCAGCACGGCTGACATGGGAGCGGCGTGCTGAGACAGATGCTCCATGGCAGAATGCAGGCCCAGGCTGGGGCTCTGGTCCAGGGGTGGGGCCACGGGGTAGGGGGGTCTGATGGGGCCGCCCGGCGCGCGGTGCCGCAGCTCGATGAACGGCTGGCCCATGATACTGTGCTGCTGCCCCACGATACTGTGCTGCTGCCCCACCATGCCGTGCGGCTGCATGGTAATGGTGCGGGGGAGGAAGGGCAGGCCTTGGCCTGTGAGGGAAAAAGGGGGAGGGGTTTGACGTCACTAAAAAGGAACCAATGGAAACACACACACACACACACACACACACTCATCAGGCCTTTCCTGACCTGTCATCAGCTGTGGGTGTGGCTGGCTGCCGGGAGCTGTGACTGGACGGATGCCTGAGAAGTCCCGGGACAGGGGCCTGCTCATGAGGGCCCCTTCAGGGCCCAGGCCCAGGCCGGCTCTCTGGAAGGCCTCCAGGCTGTGCTGCAGGCCTACGGGGGAGAACCTGGGAGGGCAGGAGACAGGGGGTGAGGAGGGGGCAGGGAGGAGCAGGGGAGAGGAGCGCCGCACTGTGACACAGCCCTCGACCGGAGCCCACCTAATGACGGGGGGTCTGACACCCATGGTGGCCCCGGGGCCCTGGGGGAGGCCCTGCCTGGGGTAAGTGCCCTCGTTGGGGATTGACGCCCCCCTGCCTCTTCCGGTGCCCGGGTAGGGAGGAGGGGGACGCCCGTACACGTCTATTTGAGCGTCCTCCTGCGACCAGTGGCGAGGCGTTCCTGGACCGGGAGCAGGACCAGAAGCAGGGGGCCCGGCGGGCCCTGTGGAGCCACAGGCCCCTTCCTGGCGGAGAGACTTCTGCTGCTGCTGCCTGAGGAGCAGCTGGCGGAGTCTCTGGCGCTGTGCAACACACAGCAGACACTGGATTAGACATCACAGCCTTGCAGTGAGGATCCCTGGCAACGTACCAACATGGGTACATAGTCCTCCTTGAGATGAACATATCCATCGTTATTTAAATTCCACAACTTCCCCTGATATGCGAGCAATTTAGCTTAACACTAAGGTAGGGAGCGTGATCTAACATAATGGTCGTGGAACAATACGAAAGACTGAGGCTATGTAGTTGTCCCTGAAATGTTTGCTAGATGTGTTTGTGTGCAGCAACAGTGTACATATAAAACTTGGACTTGGTTATTCCATTACCAGACTACGAGTCTGCCCCACCAATTCACGAGCCTCTACATGCCATGCAGTATGCAAAGCGCATGCGCCACTCATTTCAGGGTCATGCAAAAAGGACGCTATATAGATATGATGGGTTTATTTTGAGCAATCTGATTCTGTCCTGCCAAACAAACGCTGCCTAAATTGTAAAAAAAGGACACCAATGCAAAACTAAGGAACCGTTAAAGATGACTTTCATATTATTAAATTATTAACCCTTTAAAGTCTAAGGGTCTTTTGGCCGTTTTTCCACTGCTTTCTTATAATGGCTTCTTAAACAATTTCAGAAATAGCTACAAAGTATTTTATGACATCAGTACCCTCTCAGCTACAATCATGAAAATATCACAAAATATATTTTTTTACGCAGTTGGTTATTAAAATTGACGGACAAGCAGAAGGTCTACTGCGACCACTGGTGTGAGATCAACCACCTGTCTCAGTTTCTCCTCGGAGTCGCCCAGCTGAGGAAGCATGCCGATTGGTCCCTCCAGAGGGCCGCCGCCCAAAGCTGTCAATTCATTGGCCGCGGCCTTGTCCGTCTGCGCTGGTCCTGGCGTCACGTGCCCCTGTTCGAAAGCGGTGTGAGCCGGGGTCTGATTGCCCAGGCTGTAGCTCCCCTCATCCGACATCCCAGGGTGCTTTGGGGTGTGGCCGCCGGGGGTTCTGGGTTGCTGAAGTCTCCCTGGAGACTGAGAGAGACAGACAGAGAGAGAAAGAGGTGGGACCAGGGGGCGGGGCGGTGGTTCCACTACAGAGGTGACACTAGCAACACCTCTAACCTGCTGGGGAGGCTGGTGCAGCGGGGACAGCCCAGGGCCTACGGGCTGGGGCGCGAAGCCGTCCGTGGGCCTGGGCGTGCCAGGGGCGTGGCTGTAGGGGTCGGGGGGCGGTCGCTGGGCGGCAGGGCTGGTGGAGGGCGGCTGGCTCCCCGGGGAGCGCTCCCTCAGGAAGCGGTCGGAGGGGCGTGGCGTGCCGGGCCCGGGCGGGTGCGGCTCGAGGGAGGAGGGGGAGGGCCTGCGATTGGCCGCCTGCTGCTGCTGGCACAGCTGCTCCAACCGCAGCGCCGGCGACGGGTGGTAGGCGGGGTCGGTGTGGGGCCGGGGAGTGCCAGGGGTCTGGGGTGCAGCGTAGGGATCCGGGGGAGTGCGGTGAGGGGAGCCCAGAGCAGACAGCGGGCTGGACGAGGCCTCCGTATCTAGGGCCCTGGAGGAGGGGACCGGGGAGCGATCCGGCTGGCCCTGGGCGTACATGGGCATGGGGGCCTTGAACAGCCCCCCTGGGCCCCTCTGGAAGTCCCCTCTCACACCAGCATGTCTGGGAGGAAGCTCAGAGGGGGAGCTGGAGGATGGACTCAGCATTCCCGGAGCACGGTGGGTTGCTAGGAGACAACAATAGGAGCTTAGTTTACAGAAAGTGCCTGCATCTCCTTCAGATGTAGGAAACAAGGGAGTGTGTCCCTCTGGCACCGGTTCTACCAGACATTGTGTAGAAGAGACAAAGAAAAAATGAATGGAACTCTTTTTTTATTTAGTTAGTAAATTGTTTTTTAGAGCATTTTTAGAGGGATTTGGAAGCACATATCCCACCCCTACCCACAAAAATACAATCGTCTGCTTTATAACACCCAAACATTTACATGGGAGAATTATTCTATCTAGTTATGATGTAATTCGGGAACTCTGTTTCCGAATTATATTTCAAATTTCCGATTGAGGTGTTTATACGCAGATTTTCATTCGTGTTGGGGTTATAATTCTATTCCAATCGGAATATTAGGGTCCATGTAAAGGCAGTTACTGATCTGAGTGTCCAGTTGTAACTCACCTTGCTGGGCTCCTATGGACCTGGAGGGATCTTGGGCTTTGTAGTCAGGCGAGCAAGACCCCAGTGCATCGTGGGCTGGCGAGGCTGCATTAAGCCTGTGCTGCTGAGCGGATGGGGGCCGTGGGGTCCCCACTGTCTTAATGTAGGGGTCCCATGGTGACGAGGGGCGCGAGGATGGGGGGGAGAACACCTGGGGGGACGATGGGGGTGGAGCTTGAGGCCTGAGGAAAACGTCGTCGGCCAACCCGGAGCCTAGGTTCTTGCCCCCGGCAATGGGCTGCTGGGGAGTCGTCAGGGGGCTTCGACTGCCCGTCTCCGGAGAAATTCCCCCTGGGAGTGTCTGGTTGCCAAGCAACTGTTGCTGTTGCTGCTGTCGGAGTTGCTCGATTTTCACCTGCTCCAACTTTTGACAGGCCTCCATTTTAGCCTGCTGTTTAAACATCTGTCTCTGTTGCTGAGACACACAGAGACACACAGAAACACTTAAGAGTCCGGTGCAGACTTACTATGAATGTCACTGTCATAAGAAATACAACATGACATGGATGCTAGCAATGCTCGCTCTCTCTCCCTCTCTCTCTCAGTAGTGAATGGAGTGTGTATGAAGTTAGGGCATGCTGGGAATGGTTCTACTGGTCACATGTTTTAGTTGACACTACCATGGTGATGATAGAAGGGTACAGGGAGGCTTACAAATCGAACCTCTGCCGGACAGTATTACTCTAAATCTCTCTCTTCCCTGATATCTACACATGACGGCATCTCTTTGACCTTCAGGAACTTTTCAGCATTCCACATTGAAACCAGCAGGTGCCATTAGCTACTAGGCCAGCCTGTGGCTAGAATATTTCAGTAAATAATGCCAAGTTTCCCTGCAGTTTAAAAATGTGTTCAGCTAATTTGCGCCTAGTGAGGATATATAAAGGCTAGCAGCACAGAAGGCGTTGGGCACCCGATCTGGGCTAAATGCCAGTTGTACGTATGTTCTGACACTCGTGTGTTTTGAGTGTGAATCAAACACACCTCAGTTTACTATGTTCAGTTTTTCATACATTATTTTGCCCAGAAGGTATATACACAGCCAAACCCGGCTCAATCCTCTTAAGATCCTCTTAATTTCTAGAGCGATTGGTTGAGTCTGGCTGGAAGAGGGGCTTGACTCTGCAATAACCTTCAGTGATGATGTCACTATGCACTGTGACCAACTTGTCCTAGTGTAAACAGTTGTGATCATCGACTTAAAGTAAAGCTACTTGAATAAAATCAATTGATGTGATTTGTTTTTCCTCTTATGAAAATGCAAGATATGACCATGACTAGTCCATTATAGAAAGGTTTGTGAAGCATAACATAAACTGGATATCTGGACATATGCACACATCTCTGCATACAGCTTATATCAAAACTATACCAAGCTTCCACATGCCACATCTAAACTCCAAACCAGTTCTGTTGCTCAGACAAACTCAATCAATGGCAGAAAAGAGGGATTCCAAATATTGTGAATCAAGCCAGGACTGCGGAAAGCAGTTTGCCTTGAGATCTTACCAGAGCCTCTTTGCCACCTCCTGCTACAGATGCCTGGTAGGGACAATCTTTATCTGTAGGTGATTTTAGGGCTTTGCTTTTGAGGAGATTTTCCTGCCTCTTCTTACCGGATCCCCAAGAGTCATTAAGCTCTCCCTTTTTAGACAATCCACAGTTAGAGAGTTAGTCCAACACCTGCCACACACACAACGCTACAACAACTCACATGTCGTCAGGGCTAACTGCATTAGGATTAGGATTACAAACTCATCAATACTTAATAAACGTATGAAATGCTCCACATATCCATCTCTTGATCGCTCAGGTTATCTGTCTGTTATCCTCCCGTCATACCTTCCAATAGTTAACTAATGGTTTCTAACGGGGGCAGGAGATTAGCACCGTTAAGATACAGATTCAGCAGCTGTTATGGGCCTTGACCTTTCAGTTAAAGAATGATGTAGACATACAGGACAGACGCCTAATCTTCTAGAGTTACAGACGCATTCTCGTGACATTTGGTGGAAAGGTTGGCCACCAATGAGATATTCGGTGTATTCTTTATCACTGGGAGATGTGATGAAGAGCTACGGGATCTACAAAATACTAAATAATTAATTCACATGATTAATAATTCCTTATCAACATTCAATAAAAAGGTGATTGATAGATGTCCAATGGTTTATGCGGATGTTGTCATGGTAGCATGGATATAATTAGCAGCCATGAATTTTGACAACACAACAATGCTGCTTCCAATCAGGGAGCTGTTTAGGGGGTGTGGTGCTGATCCCCCCTCCCACTTGCTACAACTGATGGAAGAGTGATGGGTTAACCAAGGCCTACACACACGCACACACACAACCATGGAACACACACACAACTGGAAACTGTCGACACACAAACAGAAACAACATGAAAAAACGAGCAACCAGAGACAGACACACACACACTATATACAAACACACACACACACACACCTGTCGGAGTCTCCACTCCTGCTCTTGCTGAGACTCTCGCGGTCTCAGAGGGTCGCGAGCCACCGCCTCCGTGTCCATGGCGACGGCCTCCAGCGGGTCGACTGCCACCTGTGATGATAGGCTGCGCCTCAGCGAATCGTTAGACAGCTGGACCTTGTTAATACGGAGCGCAGCGCGGTTATCCCTCGCTTTTTGCTATCGGCGGTGGGGGGGTACAGACAGACAGACAGACAGATGTTGGTTTTAGACTAGCATAAAAGAGGATGCAAGGAGAGAGCATGAGAGATAAAAGAGCTCACCACATAAGGTGCTCTGTCTTGGGAACTTGCTTTCCTCCACATCTTAGCGATCTGTTTCACTCTGGAAGACCAATCTAAAATACAGAAGACAAATACAGATTATACAACATGTATGTATGTGCATGCGTGCGTGCGTGCGCCTGCACTTACCAGGGTACTGTTCTTTCAGCTCAGGGTGGTTGATGTTGGCGTACAGGACTGGAGCCACGGTGGCCATTTCTCCCAGCACCTCCTCTTTCTCCCACTTCAACATGCTGCGCTGGGCCGTCGACATCCCATCATGCTCGGCTTCTCCCGACGACCCGCTGGCCGAGGACCTGGGTGTGGCGGGGGGACCGCCGGAGCCCCAGGAGCCAATCACGTCTCCTCCCAACTGATTCATCTTCCTGTTGGAGGAAACGGGACGTGGTTTTGAGACAGGTTGTCTAATGTAGGTGGAGTACCTACCATAGTAGGGATGTATCCAAAACCCAATACTGTAATGTGAAAAGCAGGAATAGGCCATTGGTCTGTGGTAATGGTTTGTGTTTGTGGAGATGTATACCGCAAAGCAAAAATAACAACCTTCAGACTTTCCCAATCAATCCTCAATAAAACACTACTGTATTGATTGTTATAGTTCACGGATACAGGTTTTCCAGAGTAAATTTTTAGTTTATCGTTTTAGAACAATTAAAGCATATATACTAGCAAAATATTAATGGAAAGGGTGAAAAGGTAGTCCCTCCCACATCTGGTGACGTATCCGAAAACCAGATGTGTTTTGTCATTTGACAGATACTGGACACCCCTATTGCAGGTGTCATGGGGGTATACTGGGGCTATAATGTGTGCCAATGCGTATACCTGTTGCTGTCACCAGAGGGCGGCCTGAAGTCTGCCGGGCCACTTGGCATCATGGGAGTTGTAGGAAAATGAGGCGTGGCTCCCATCATACCATTAATCACAGGAAGACCTACAAGTGAGAGAGATTCAACATCTACACTGTCGCGTGTGTGTGTGTGAGTGGATATGTACTGTATGCATGTACAGGGCGTATATGGGCGTGCTACCTGCTGCATGTGCTAGGGTCTTGTTGCCTGTGTGCGTGTTGCCGACTGGCTGAGTCATGCTTATTGCACTGGTTGTGCTGGTAGCTCCAGTGGTGCTGTGACTGGGACTGAGGACGGCAGTGAAGAGATCTTCCACATCTTTACCTTCCAACTCTGTAAGGGACACACAGTATACATAGACACAATACATTCTTGACCTGTCATGAACACAAATACAATTCCCACAAAAAAAAACAAAAAAAAAAGATCAAAAATAACATAAGAGTTTGATTGACAGGGCTTACCTGGAATCTTGTAGAGTCTGCTGAGAATCGCACCTGGGAGAGACGAAGAGGAAAGGTCATAGGTGGTAAATCACACACACACAGCTTAGTACAGTTTGGTTCCTGCCCAGACTCTCAGGTACACAAACCACTGCACTGACTAAACAGACGACTTACCTGTGTTACACCTAGACACCAGAGCATTGAACGCTGACATGGACAGACTTGCCTTAAGAGCGGGCAGTAGGTTAAATGACTGGTATTATTACCTCAACAAGCAGGCAAAACCATGTGTTTAAATGGACCAGTTTTAGACTGTAGCTTTAACTACCAGTTAAAATGTATAATTAAAAGACGCTCTATACGATATCTTAAGCTAGCAGTAGGCAATTATTTTCTGTCTGAAGATATAGTGTGACATCACGCTCCATCTGTGCGTGCTGTAATCCGAGCTCCTGTTTTCATAGCCGGGCCATGCTCACATGTTAGTGAATGTGCGGCCCATAATGTGTGTTAGGAATGCTGGTGCTCTAGTATGACACCTAGTGGTAGAAAGTCATATAAAACCACTTAAACTGAAACTCACCGTCGTTAACCATCCTGTCCAGCTCGGGACTCAAGATGGAGTCCAGAGGCTCTTCCTGTACAGTCCTCTGGCCACGGCCACTGCCTCCTGTTGCCCCAGAGGTCAACGAGCCGTCGTCGGCCAGGATGTCCAATCCAGCTATAGAGAGAGAGGCACAAGGGTACGTCCATCAGGTTGCACGCATGCCAACAAGCTAGCAGGAGACTAGAGGAGAGCAGAAAAGGAGACACTGGGAGAAAAGCTAATGAAAGGGAGAAAAAAAAATACAGGAGAAAGGGAGTGCTCTCATTAGGAATGGAGGAGGAAACAGCAGTAGATCTAGAAGATCTAGAAGTTAGCAGTAGAAGGACGCTAAAGGCAGTCATCTGCAGGAAAATCAGTTGTCTGTTAAGGAGGAAAGCTATGTTAGTGTCAGGAGGAAGAGGAGCGTTGAAGAGGACCGGGGAGCGTGGGAAGAAGAGGGACATCTTACCGAAGGGAGAAGGGGAACGCTCCATCTGGTACCTACACATATCAAGACCTACGAAACAAACACACCCAGTTACAGCCTTCAGCCAGCCAGCAGAGCGACTAGAGCATTGAGCGGGAATGTACATGTGTCACACAAACACCCCTGAATGCCTCCAGTGGGTTTGTGTGTGCCGAGACCTGTGCGTGTGTACCTGTGCGTCCAGAGGCCAGTGTGTGTGTGTCAGTAGTGAGGACTTCAGACAGATCCACTAGAGCTTCATCTGACATGACTGGATCACACACACACATAAATGTTGAAGACACAGGACAATCGTTGCAGTCTTTTCTGATTTAAAAAAGTAAAAACAACTTACGTAGAGCCCCGTGCTTCCTGCCTGTTGCCATGGCAGCGACCAGTGTGTTCGAGGGAGAGGGGTCTGGCAGGCTGGGGGCGGGGCTTTTCATTTCAGCCATGTTGCCAGGCTGTTCACCGTCTAGCCCCGCCCTACTCTCTTGCTGACGGCTCCTGTCCAGCAGGTCCCGTCCAAAGAAAGCTTCCTGCAACCAATCAGGACGCAGGGATTCATAGCGTGTTTCATATATTTGTGTGTGCTCCAAAACGTGTGTGAGATTAATCGGAATAAAATCGCGATCTCGATTAATTCCTCGAATCATACCATACATCAGCTGCATGCATCAAAACAAGCGCTCTTACTTTCCCTCAACAAATGCTAATTCAGCTCAACACCACGTGATGCAGAGCAGCAGGAAATACGTTTGACGGAGCATGAGCGTGTGTCGCCGGGAAATGACACAGTAAAAGAGGCAGCCTTGTTTTAACGCCACTAATATTATGTTGCTCTTAAAGCAGGTTTTATTAAACCGGCATTGCAGTGTAGGGAATTATACAGTCAGTATAGCCGTCTATTTGCAGCTTTCTTCATCCCGCGCCACTCGAAAAGAGAGACGAATAATTTTGTTGCGTTTATGTTTATCTTGAGATTTATATCTATGATTTCTGAGTTTGACAAATGTATGTCAGCTCCTTGCTGCACCAAACCGCAATTCGGACATTTCGAGGGAGAGTTCAAACGTGCAAATCTATTAATTCAATACTTGATTTCCAGTTCTGTCAGGAACCATCATGTTTAGTTTCTTTCTGTATCATGTAATGAGCGCAATATTTATATTGAGCAAAAAATAAATAAAATGTGTATGTATATACTGTACATGTGTGCATGTATATGTATACTGTATGTGTGAATACTATGTGTGTGTGTGCGTGCCCACCTGTAGGTAAGAGGGGAAAGTCTCTTCTAGTTGTGTTTTCTTCTTGCGGTATCTCTTCTTCGCACAGACCTTTTCCACCTGCTCAGAGTCAGGCCAGCCTGAGACAAAGAGTTGCATTAGCCAGGATACACACACACACATACACGCATGCGCGCGCACACACACACACGTACGCACACACAGATGACCCACCTTCATCTCTCCCTGGTGAACCAGTAGAATCCACCCTGCTCTGGCATCGTCTAGCTCCGCCTAAGCCGGTCTTCCCTCCTCTCTGCCGAACCATGAAGCCCCCGATACCTGACAGAGACATGGTCAGTTCATTCAGTCTAGACTTTGAAGTCCTTTGGGAGATGGAGATATATATTCCCTTTTTTTTTTTTTACTCGCTACGTAACATAACTGATCTGTGCATAGCTGATCCTTTAGTATAGCCTACTGTACATCCACTGTGAGTAAAGAGTCTGCCGTTTATCACTGTTGTAAATTATGGAAGTGTTACGCAACATATTGCTGCTCATCAGATATTTTAAACCCGAACCATCTCGATGTGATTTCGCCATGGTTAATCTACTAAAGAAACCGATTACGTGTTGGTGTCATCCTAAAGGGTGCACTTGGAAATATGTTAGTGAGTGGGGGCGGACTAGAGAAAATGCAGCACTGCTTTACTACGGGGAAAGAAAACAAACATATCTCGCCGACATCATACACACTCGCCTCTCATGAATCATGTGAAACGTGATTAAATCAAATGCATCTCATGCGATATAGTAATTTAGTACATTGTGTGTAGAACATTTCACAATACATCCAGTATTTTTGATGTATCGCCGCCCCCCCCCCGCCCCTCCCCCCCGCCCCTCCTCACCTGGACGGTAAGGTTTCCTCTTCCTCTTTTTGTTGCCATCGGTAACCTCCAAACCTTTGCCATAATCATTGTGGGCGTTGTCTCGTTCGGGGCTGGAGTCTGATTTCCCCTCGCAGTCCATCTCAACTGCAGAGTGAGAGATAATTACCCTTAAACTGCTGTTCAAACTTGTCTTGTGAACATGAGAGGGACAATATGCTGACCTCTGGTGTCGTCCTGCTCAGGGCCACGGACCCCATCCCCCAGAGCCTCTGGGTCTGGAGGGGTCTGCATGACTGACACACTGTTCTGATTGATGATTCGCAGCTTCAGCTTGGGCTTAGACCTACAGAGACAACAATTAGGGGTTTTAATGTACTCACCATTAGGATTCATTAGACGGACCTTTATGTGTTCATGGTAAACTGACTGCATCTAAATGTACAGGACTGCCTCACTCACACACACACACACACACACACACGCTGCTGTCAGCCATGCAAGGTACCACCTGACCACCGGGAGAAGTTAGGGTTAGGCGTCTTTCTCAAGGACACCTTCACACTTTGTGACGAGTTAGCTAGGTTAAAACCAGCTGCCCCAAATCATAATAATCACGTTGACATGATCTAAATGTAATCTGATTTGATAGATTCTAATATATAATAATGGAGAAGCATTACCTGCGATATCGCCGTGGTGACGTCAATGGTTCTACCAGGGTCTGCAGCTGAGTCAGACCGGACTCTGTCAAACACACTCCATCTTGAGTGTATGTCCTCAGCTCTACACACATTACGTGATTTCATTTATTAGCATGCAAATTACACAGCAACAAAAAGATACGATCAGCACACCGTTCACGTCGTTTCATAGCAGGAATGTAGTAAGAAGTAACTATTTTGGCAATAATATGTTATGGTTATCACATACCGTATTGGTCCGAATAGAAGACGATCCTGAATATAAGACGAGCACCCCCTTTTCAAAAATCATTTTTGGAAAAACACTTTTTGACGACCAAATGTTTGAATGAAGAAAATCATTTATTTGTAAAAAATAAATATACTTAATATACATTGAATAAAACTTGATAGGCTGTAGCGTTATTTAAGACGTTTCAAATCCTGTTTCAATTTATTTTAAATGTAAATGAAATATATTTACATTTGACTTGTGTATTTAATACTATAAAAAGTAAAATAAACAGTTTATTGGTACCATATTTAAAACACCAAATATAATATCCAAAAAAACAATGTAGCCAATCGAAAGTCCAATATCTTCAAAATAAAACGTTTAATTAAATGCTAAAAAATCTCTTGAAACATATCAGACTGTGTATGCCTCCTGCAGATTATCCTTAAATGGTTTGTTTACGACCACATCCTACACCTGTAGCTGGCTTGTCATCCCCCCAGGTATGATCACTAGGTTGCTGTTCATCGCCTGCACCTGGGGTTTGACTGGATCAGTCCAGTGTCCATGGAATGCATTCAAAACCAGCATGTTCCTCTTTTCTGAGTGCCCCATGGCGTCTTCCCCAAACAACCTTGAGCCAGTCCACAACCAGCTCCAAGTCCATCCAGCCCTTTTGCTGCTCAGCTGCTCTGCCCCCAGACTCCGGAACGCACATTCGACATGCCACCACAGTCAGCTTGTTGGCTAAGCTCCTCAAAAACCCACCTCTTCAAGGTTGCCTAGGACATTTGACTCTTTGTTCCACTCTCACCTGTTATATTTTATTTTTTTGTATACATTTCTCAGATAATATTTATTACTGTAGTATGTATATTTCAGCCAACTGTTCTATATCTATGTATTTTAAATGTAAGATGTCCTTGAGTGTTTAGAAAGGTTTCCCAAATAAAATGTATTATTATTATTATGTTTCAAAATCAGGTACAGGGGCAGTTTGGATCCGTCCGCAAGGCACGCCAACATGACAGTGATTCGGCATTTCTTGTTTCTAGTAGTAACAAACTGATTACTCACCTTTCTTGTGTACAGTGACAGATGTCGGCATGTCAAAACACACTGCCGTTTGATCAGCAGTGCCAATCTGATCCAGGGGATAGGAGTGACTTTTCCTTCATTTAACCACATAGCGCTGAAAAGACAGGAGCTTCTCTCTGAAGTCTGAGGGCAAGCGTTGCGCAAGACTTGTCCTGCGGCGCTCCTTGTTCCTTCATTCCGTTTTTCAGTCACGTATTTACACGCTCCCCTCCTGTCAATATCTTGAAAGCGGATGCTTTTGGGACCACGGTAAGATTTTCTTTGCATTTCTAAGTCGGTCTTTTTGCACTCTCCATCTACTAACATTGCGTTCAGTGACACTATTTATTGGCTGCCTGAGTGGTTTGATGACTCTGCTGCATTAACCTCTTAATCACTATGATTTTAAAATTAGCATGGTAACTCCTCCTCAGTTGTTTGTTAACTTGACCTACTTTTGAGCCGCTTTGTTCAAGACGATCACCGTGTCTTTCCATATCTCATGCATCTGTAAGTATGCTAGTAGCAAGGGACGGTGGATGAGTGCATAAAGTAGCGCACAAGTCATGTACGCTACTGTGTTTGGCGCCATTTGGCTAGACCCCGAATATAAGACGACGTGACTTTTGAAGACACAAGGGAAAAGAAACGTCTTATAGTCGGACCAATACGGTATTTAGAATGTCTAAAATTACAATGAAAGACAATGTGTGTGTCTGTGTGGGGGGTGAGGTAGACTCACCAGGCTCTCTGACCCGGGAGACGATCTGGGCCATGTATGGAGGATCATAGCTGTCTGAGCGCCCTGAACACAACACACAGTATATATACAGTATATATACACATACATACATACATACACACAAACACATCTCTCAGGGATGACAGATAGCTTGAGCAGGGAATAGGGTTTACCGTAAGAAGCGTGTGTGTGTGGTCTACACAGAGAGCAGTCAAATCCTCGGTCAGCAGCTGACTCCACCTCTTCATCGGTAGATAAACCCTGACATAGAGCATGAACCCACCTACACACACACACACACACCTAATTAGCTACAAGCTGTAAACAAGACACCGTGTCAAATTGGCAGACACTTTTATGCTTTGTTTTGTCATTTATTTGGACTTTTAGACACTTTCCGTATTCCTATATTCACGCTGCTGTAGTTGCAGACACTTCAGGTTATAGTTGCGTCCACGGCAGCGTCTATTACCAGAGCCATTCTAAATACGGAGCGTAGAATGAAGATACTGTGTGCCAGTGGATGTCCCACTAAGCTGTACTATCCTGCTGGTGACTTGCCTGTCACAGTGCTGACACTGCAGGGTGAGGTCAAGGTGCGTGTACGCCCGCTGGCAGACAGGGCAGTGTGTGAGGCTGGCACACGGGCCACACTGACTATAGTTCCTCTGCCAGTCAGAGCTCACGCCTGGAGACGTGGCGCCACACTGGACACACCACACGCACCTGCACACACACACACACACACACACAAAGCACACCTTGGAATACACATACTAGACAGAGGTTACCACTCCATAAACACTGAATGAATGGATAACAGGGCTATATGCTTAATCTACCTCTACAAAAGCATGGTAACTGGATTATTAATAACTGGATATACTTGATGCCGATCGCCGTCAGCGGGAAAGAACTATAAAAAGGTGCACAGACACTGAAAATATAGTGTGTGCTCCCCCAGGGGACATTTGGGGGGGGGGGGGGGGGGGCACACCACCCCACAGCACCTAACGGACATGTAATGCAAGTCACTAAGTTCACTGTTTCACAATGAATAGGCTGTGTTGATGTACCTGTATTTCTTTGTGCCGTCTCCAACAGGCAAGCCAAGAGAGCTAAAACTTATTTCGGAAAATAATCTTAATATTGTATTTTACGGGTCTTCAAATTGTAGGAATGTTCCCCGTTGTCACCCGTCTTAAAATGCAATAAATCCATGCTTGTTCTCATCTTAGCATTAGAATACACATTTCAAATTTGACACATACAGTATATTTAACTTAAATCTTGACTGAAATAAATATTAATGACTGCAAATCAATTCGCAAATCGCAATACATGTCCAAAAATAAGACATTTTTTAAAACTGCAATAAGATATCTTCCCGAAATCGTTCAGCCCTAGTTGATAATCAAACAGTTTGGTTGGGACTTAACGCACCACTTGCACTTCCAGGCTCCTTTTGGCACAGTGTGGAGCGGGGGGTCTAGGCAGTAGGTGTGGTAGCTGATGTCACAGTCGTCGCACAGCAACAGTCGCCCCGGGTCGCTGGCCTCGCCACACGCCTCACACACCGTGCACTCCAGACAGCGCCAGCCTTTGGTCAGGATGACCCGGGTTATCTGCAGGCAGAGACACAGAGAGATAGCAGTTTGAAAGAGGTGTGCGCTGTTGCTTTAAGAGAATGTGTTTGTAGTCACAGATGTGTGTGTACCTTGATGTTGACACAGTAGGGGTGGTAACACTGTCCACACTGGGAGCAGGCCAGTAGCCTGCCCTCTGCCCCGTTGCCAAAGCTCCCACACACCACACACATGTCCTGTTTGAGGGTGAAGTGGTCTGTCGCAGAGAACATCACCACCGTGTTGTGCATGGAGTTCTCCTCATCATCCTTCACTTGGTCTGCATGCCCTGCCTACACACACAAACAGTTAGTGTTAGTATTTTAGCATGACTATACATTGACATTAGGGGTGTTCTCCATATCTACGGTTTGGACCTCGATTTCTGGCCTATATTACGGTCACGCTATATGACTTACTCCCACTACTAAGCGAACCAGCATCTCAGTGCAAAACAAATGTTCCACACATCCTGACCCTAACCCTGTCAACAAAGAACAGAGCAGCTCGGATTACAACACACACACAGAGGGAGTGTGATATCCTTCTCTGCTCAGGATGTAGTCATTTTGCATATATCTTAACATAGCTATATTAATGTTTAAAATATTGTATAGACACCTTTAAATCAACAACACTTCATTGTAAGTTATAGGGGTGTCGTCTGTTTCCATGCAAAATTTGGGCTTGTGAATCCCTTTCAGACTGTAATGTGATAAAGGGTTTAGGGTTGGGCCGATAGACGAGGCCATCGTTCATCGTTGATGGCTAACTGACATCACGATGTTCCGCAGGCATCGTGATAAAACAAAAACAAAACAAAAAGTCGCAATGCAGCATTCAGACAAAGGTACACATATCTACTGAAACACTGCATAGCATCACCTTTACTTCTCTTCTCCTCAAACAAACACGCGTGCGCAGATGCCGATTCACTCGTGACAGCACACACGTGCCTTGGCAGTCAATCTGCGTAATGTACATTTATCACACATCTCTCCATCTAGCAACGCAATTAATGCATTATGCTAACGTAATGCTAATAACGGCAAAACAAAATGACAAAATTATTTACTGCTCGTGCTCGTGCTCAATCACCGTCACCTACCATGTTATGGTTGATTGTTCGCTAGATGACGACCAGATCTTGTGAGCGAATTATGAGCACACATCCTGCACACCACAGAAGTGGCAGTCCTCTTTCATTAGGTAGGCTATATAAGAAGTAGGCTACTGTCAGATAGGCCAAGTGGCCTAACCCTAACCACTATGACTAGACCAGGCCTACGCTTAGGGTTTACAGAGGAAAGGTAAGGAAGGAAACACACAAAGTTGGGAAGGATGGTCATATTATTGTACTCCAGGCTTATAGTACTACAACTTTTTAGATAGTCAATCATTTATAATTAGTCCATTTGAATATTGACGCCGATTGATCACTATGTTTTACTGGAGACATCGCCGGATGCCCATTTAGTAGACATCGCCCAACCATATAAAGGTTAAATAAATAAATTGCACTTGAATTCTAAAGCCATTGGGAGGATTTACACAATGTAAGCAGGCAAAGCACGACAAACACTTTGGAACCACTACGAGACCTGGCATGGAAGAACGACTCCGGTGTGAGCTTAGACGTCACGGTTGACGGTGACTGAACAACTTAAAGGAGCATCACGATGGCAGAAGGCCAGCACACTGCGCGCACACAGAGACAGCATTCAAGAGTGAACCGGCCGTTTAGACGCTTTTCATTCCTTGGCGGACACTTATACTGATGCACCTCAGACACTACGTGAGAAGCACATGGAAGCCAAGGTGACCGCTGTGACATGCCATCCCAGACAGCTGAGCATGTCGCGTTGCAGGCCTTCCAGGGTGTGGACGCGTTTGAACGCGCGCTTCAAAAATGACACTGAACTTGCGCTAGGTTTTCGAGTACAATTTGATATGCCACAAAGGCAACAGACCTGTCGCCATAATCCCTGCAGACCTGACATCATAGTGACGGGCATGCGATAACCCATGAATGTGAACAAATGCTTATGTTGCTTGGCATTGTGTTCAGATGTAACTCTACAAAAAGGCACAGCGGTTCTAGCGTTAACTCTGGAATTTAAAATTAGTTGTTACAGTCGCAACGTAACAAGAGCCCAACAGGGCTGCACCTGCAGCGAGTTGGGGGCGTGCGTCGCAGACCGCGGTTCTTGCAGCATTGTAGTTTCAGAGCTGACATACATATGTGTATCATTTCTCTGACGTGTGTTGATGTATTCAGAACTAATGTGTAGTATACAAGTATGTAATGTGTGTGTTCATACAGGGGAGATGGCAAAGTAGTCCTGCGTCTTCATCCTGCTCCTCCCCCGACCTCCTCTCCCACCTCCTATACCACTTCCTCTGGCTCGCCTTCTCCCTGGAAACCCTGAACCTCGACCCTGGTGAATAGAGAAGAGGACTCTCAGCACAGTGTTGAATCATGTGAGACACACACGTAGGTCCCGTTCACCATCTTCTGCACCCCGACTCGTTGGGGTAGCAATCTTACATGATACATGGAACATGTTAATCCATCCAGACACTAGCCACATGCTAGCAGTCTACAAACAGGTTTTTTTTTTTTTTAATTTAAAAAAAAAAAAAAAAAAAAAAAAAAAAGGTACAGTGCATTTCTTTTCTTCCATTTGTGGTGGCGTGACAGAACAACTGAGTGTCTCTTCAAAGACCAACATACATACGAGAAAACCTTTTCATGCGTGATCCAGGATGTCTTCTGTTCATATGTAGGCATAAATTAGAAGTAACATTTTCTCTGCCTCCCATATGCACATGACAGGGCAATTCAGATGTCATTGCATCACATTGAGAAATAGAGCTTGGTTTTAGTATTCGGTTGGCAATGATTACATCCGATCATTAGTTGCAAAATAGACCTTTTTCAAAGTGACCAGGAAGTACAACTGAACTGAGTTTTCTTCCCGTTCAGCCTAATGGGGGATATCTCCACTTCTAAAGCCCCTGGAAACCCATGTGTTTTGTGTTCATATAGATGATTTAACAACTCCCTGGGTGGAAGTTGTATGCATTTATGATTGAATAATTGCACAAATACACAAACGGTGTCAAAATGGACATAGGCAAGTCTAATCAAGTGGGATTTCTGTGTATACACACACACAAAGAAGTCTGTAAATTTCAATTTAAGGTGCGCTTCTTTTACCACTCGCATGCTCCAGAGGGGGGAATCCGGTGGACGGGACTTAGGGCTGTTCCACCCCCCCTCTCCCATGGAATCCTGGGAAGACGAGGGGGGGCTCACTGCCCTGCGATTACTCCACCAGGAACCCTGAGTCGGAGGGGGGTGGGAGAAAAGAGGAGAGAGGAAAGCATGTTGGAGAGAGGTGGAATGTAAGTAGGAGGGGTCAAGAGGAGATAGGTGGGGGGGGGGGGAACAAAACGCAATAACGAAAATTCAACATCACACCAGGCAGAAAACAAGCAACACACACACGTAGTGTAGTTATGGTAAACGGTGGCTTTTATGTAAACATCCAGTTGGCAGGTTACATAGTGAAAGCTGTCAAATAAACACATTGTCATGCATGGCAGTACAACAGCAGACACTAAAGCGTTTCTCACATGGGCTGCAGTGTACCACAAACATTATTACATTGGCAGGCACACAGGTGGTAAGTAAATCAAAGTGATGTCTAGTTGCCAACACAGTCACACAGACAACGGCCAGGAGAAAGCACATTTAAAACCAACAACAATTACACGTAAAACCACATTGCACCATGCACTGTGAGCCACCGCTGAGATGCGTTCACTATCAGGAAGCAGCATGGTAGAAGAGACATAGTGGTGTTCAGATGCATGCTGGGGTTTCATATGGAAGAGAGCAGCAGAGAAATGGGAAGACAGGAGAGGAGAGAAAGACTGGAGGAGGGGAGGGGAGGGGCTGTACTATACTATCTGCTTGAGGGATCAGAGGGACCACGTCATGGGAGAGGAAAAGAGGCTTGTCAAGGAACAGCAGGTCGTCTAACAATTTAAACCCTTCCAGAGACACACACACACACACACACACACACACAAACACACAGTGCTGCCCACCCATACAAAAGACACCAAGGATCCTCCCACCGGCAGAAACAGACGGAGCACGCTCAGCGGGCCATCCCTGCAGAGGTCAGAGGTCATGGTGGTGGTTACCTGTTTGACTCTGGGCCGACCGGGGGAGAACTTCCTCTTTGTGATGGCTGGTTTCCCCATGCCGATCCTCGGGGTCAACGGCAAGACCGTGGTAGGCAGAACATGGGGCTATAGGAGCACAGACAAGGAAGGCACAGTCACTACCACAACACAAAGAGGAGGGTACAGGAGTCAGAAGTCAAAGGTCACATTCCCTGACCTTTCCCTAACTCAATGACTAAAAATCGTATAAATTAATGGAAAAACTGCCTGTAACTGTCTGTCACAGTCTTCGTAATAGGGAAGGCCAGCACGGCAATGAGAAACACTGCCAACATGTAAACATTCAGAGCAATATTTTCAAGATTGTTTTTTAAAAACACATCTAAACATATGATCAAATGCAAAACAAAAAACAAACAAACAAATAATGAAAAGTTAACCAACACCCGCCTTAGCTTGGTTACCTTGTGTTGTGGGGAGTCCAGAGCTAAAGGCGAACTGCTCCTTGGGCCTGGCGAGAGGGGAGAGAGGGGGGGAGGAGTGACAGGGGTCCTGGCGGGGGAGGTCTCCGGAGAAGCCTCTGCGGAGAAGGGAGACATCCTGAGCCTGAGGGAGAGGTCGTCCGACGGCCTGCACGAGAACAGAGTGCGGGGGGAAGGGCGAAGCGTGCGATCCCTCCCTCTGCTGTGGAGCAGGGAGGGAGGAGGAGAGGAGGCCATGAGTTCAAGCACCTCCATGTCCAGAGGGGAGGTGAGCTCCAGCACAGGGCTTCTTGGCTGCGCCTCCTCTAGATTGTCCTCCACAGTCTCCTCCAATGTCTCCTCCTCTGCCTCCTGTACCACAATCTCATCTCTGTCTCTCTGCTTCTCCCACGTCTCCCCCTCGTCCCTCAACTCTTCTGTTTGTCTCTCCAGCACTTCCTCCTCCACTTCCTGTCGCACCCCATCAGTGGTCTCAACGGACAACCCTGGCTGTGCAGACGTCTCGGGACGCGTTGACTCCACGGGCACCTCCTTCTCCTCCTCGCTGTCCCAAGTCTCGACCTGCGACCGGCCAGCTTTTGCCGCTGTACACGCGGCAGCCGGCTCAGCGGGACATTCTGATTGGCTGCTGTCCCGTGTCGGGGTTCCGCTGCAGCGTAGTGCTGTGTCTGCGGTTTGACAGCCCGTATCCTCCTCATCCTGAGGGAGGTGCTCCACGGGGGAAGACTGCGGGGTGGAGAGGGGGGAGGGTGAGAGGGGGATGGCCATCCTGTGGGAGGAAGTGACAGGAGAAGGGCTGTTCTCTGGTGAGGAGGAGGTGCTGTGAGGTGGGGACACAATGGACAGGACCTCCTCAACAAATGGAGCAGAGGGGGTCAACTCCTCATTCTTGTTCGAACAGCCACAAGCCTCTTGTTCCTCCTCCTCCTTCCCCTGCGACGACTGCTTACACGGGTCCGCTTTCTCAATGTCCTTCTGGTTTACCTCCCGTTGCTCCTCAGATAAGCTCCTCTGCATCAGCTCCCTTTCCGGTTGGTCACCTTCCATTTTGTCCTCTTCTATAAGGATTTCTGGAAAGGCAAACCGATAAGCGATCCAAGACATTAAACACATATACAACGCAGTGACCATATAATCCATTGACAAGAGATATACAGAAATGTAGATACACTTACCTTGGGTGTGTACGTCTTGCAGTGGGCTAGCCAGACCAGTACTATCAACACTGTGACAGGAGGATATTGGGCTAGCCTGCATGTAGCTGGTGCTAGCAGTTGGACTAGCAACTGTGGAACTAGCTTGATACACATAAGTGGGGCTTGCTTGTGGAGAAACCACCTGGGTTGGGATGGCGTGCACTGAGACAGAGGGCATGGGGTTTTCTGTTGCTTCACTAGCATAACCGGGGCTAACAACAGCATCCTCTTTGAAAGGAGAATGTACAGTGCCATCTTGGGCAGGACTAGCGTGAGTTGAGCTAACGTCAGTAGGGCTAGCGGTGCTTGCCATGGCAGGTCTTTCCTGAGGAGGATCAACAGTCACCGGGCTAGCATGGCTCAGACTAGCTTGACTGATATTGCCAGTGAAAGAGGTTTCATGCAGAGGACTGGGACACTGTAGACTATTGCTATCTGTAAGCTGAGCCTCAACAGGACTGGTTGGGGCCGAGATGTGTTGTGGCGGCCCAACTGTGATTTCTATGTTACTTACACTAGATGCAGTGGAGATTAGCAGAGTCTCATTAAGGCTAACGAGTGTTTGACTTTCGGGAGGAAAGATGGCCTGGTCAGAACTGTGTGTCCCGTCAAGACAGGCTTCACCTGTACGAATGGAAGATTGGGTAGGGCTAACACAGGGTTCATTGGTTTGATTGTGAGTTGGAGTACAGCTGACACAAGCTTCACTGGTTTGACTGTGAGTTTGAGTAGGACTAACACAGGCTTCATTGGTTAGGACTACAGTTTGAGTAGGACTAAGACGGGCATCATTGGTTTGAACAGGAATTTGGGTAGGGCTAACACAGGTGTCATTGGTTTGAACATGAGCTTGGGAAGGGCTAATACAAGATTCATGGGTTTGAACATGAGCTTGGGATGGACTAACACAAGATTCATGGGTTTCAACAGGAATTTGGGAAGGGCTAACACAAGATTCATGGGTTTCAACAGGAATTTGGGACGGGCCAACACAGGCTTCACTGGTGTTCAATTGATTTTGTCTAGGGCTAGCACAGGCCTCGTTGGTGTGAACTGGACTTCGTGGAGGGCTAGCACAGGTCTCGTTGGTGTGAACTGGACTTCGTGGAGGGCTAGCACAGGTCTCGTTGGTGTGAACTGGACTTCGTGGAGGGCTAGCACAGGTCTCGTTGGTGTGAACTGGACTTCGTGGAGGGCTAG
>JAODOY010024818.1:0-23748 GCA_025399855.1 Forbesichthys papilliferus | reverse complement strand
TTTTGTTTTCTGCATGTATGTGTTTTGTATTATCCTTACCATTTGCTTAAAAAAATCCTTAGATGACCTTTTAGTAATGTGGCACCCATCAATGGTTCTCCTTTGTTAAAAGTGGAGCATGCTTTGAACAGTGATGACAGCACCCACCTTGAGCTGTTAACATGCGTTTTCTATGGTAGCCAAAAGACTTCTCCTGTACCAACACCATGACATTAGTACATTATTGGAGTGGGAATACAGGCATTGGAAGCTTTGAAGAATGCTCTATGGATAGGGTAACTTTGAGTAGGCTTAGGCCCCGATCACACCGAGACGCATCGCTAAAGGCGCGACCGCTTCAAAAGCGCTTTCATAAACCCCTGATCACAAAGAGATGGGCTGCCTGTGCCAAAAAGAACAGCTGTCTGGGCCAACTGTCACATTGACCATCAGTGCGATTCTGCACCTTGCACTGAAAAGTTGAGAATATTTTAACGTTCATGCTCGTATTAAAAACGCTAAAAATAAGTGAAGCGCAGCGCCCTTAAAAAGTGCATGCCAGTCGCGCATAGGAAAACAATGGTTTTGCTGGCGATGCTTTTTGAGCAACGCGTATCGGTGTGATCGGGGCCTACGGCTACAGTATTCCTATTAGCTACTACTACTCTAGAGCCTTATATAACAAATTCACATAACATATTCATTGAAAGAGAGGCCTTATTAGCATTCTCTCAATATAATGTTGTATTTTGATGGCCAGGAATCAATTTAAGGTGAGCATGCGGTGGCTAATCCCTAGAAGCAAAGTTAGGAGACGTCCTTAGTTGTGAGATATCATTAGCTGTTGACATGGGTTTACTTTGTCAGTGGTAGGAAACTTCTACCTTTACTATTCCTTAGAGACTGACTTGAATAAAATCCCCACCGCTTTACAGATGGTGTCTGTGTTTAAAGAGGGCCGACAGACAAAGATTGAAGAGTCTACTTTTCAAATCCTAGAGATTTTCTTCATCCTCTCCAAAACTGAGCCATGATTGATGAGCAATCATTTCTCTTGAAGCTCATACAGTACTTACCTTGGGCTCTTACTTCATTTTAACAGCCCTCCTCTATTCCATATTCTCAAAAAGCTTCTCAATTACACTGTGCATACTACACACTGCCCCCATGTTCCACAACAAATGCTTTTCTACTGCCTGAAAGCTTTAGTATGGCAGCTGCCACAGGTGTATCTGTTAGATTTGTTGTACCTGCCAAAACTGCACTGTTTACACTGTTCGACTTCAGTCTCCTGGTTTGATTGTAACATTAAACATAAGAACACTATAAAAGCTAAAACAAAATAGATATTGTGGCCACGGCATTCATTATAGGAGTGTTCACATCATGATCTTGATTTTGTTTTTGTCGGGCTGCGAGACACAATCACCATTCCCCCACAACTCTCTTGTATCTTACCTCAAGGTGGATTTATATTCTTGTAAATGTTCTGTTTAGCTTGCACTGCAACAATTACTTGCAGTTCTTCCTTGTTTTGTTACATTGTAAGCATGTGCCAGCTATTATAAACTAAAAAGCCACAGAGTCCATTATGATGTTGGAAATATAAACCAATATTTGTGTTTACAAATATCATATAGCCTAAAATAAACCAAAGTATCAAGGCTTTCAGTGGTGATATCATCATACAAAAAAATGTAAAAACTAAACTCAATATTTGGCTTTATGACACATAAGATCTCAATATCGTCGGAATACTGACAGGTGCAAAATGCCCTGCTGTAATACACGTGATGTATTTCATTATATTACCAGTTAGCAGCTCACACAGTACAATTGCATTACACTTTGTTTTGTTAATTAAATATTTAAATATTTTCATTCCAGTTTGTAACATCAGCTAGGATTAATTCCACAAAAAAATGAAAATGTATTTCATCCAAACCCCCGTGACGGATACTCTAGCCAACCTGAATGTCTTCCCTCAGACCGTCTGTCTGCCTAGGCATATGATAACATGAGAATGGAGCGATGAAAGGCATAAGAAAAAGATAGGAAATGCGGCAGTGATCCCCATGTGTCTAGCTGGATACTAACTGCCATGTACGGGCGCATGACTGGATGTGCCAGCCACTTTTATCTGCACAAAGCCCCTCATTAGGCTGCTGGGTGGACAAGGGAGATGGCACTGGGGTTAGCAGTGCCCAGGAGTCCTGGCAGCCGCTAGCAGGCGCAGAACGCTCCTGTAATTGACAAAAAGAGAAGAAAGGAGAAGAGTTTCCTGCAGGACGCCATCTTTTTTATAATGTGTTGTGTTCTGCCTAGCCCAGGTTATCATAGGTGCTTTTGGAAACATGCCAGCTCCATTCATCTGCTTCCTAATACCAAACCACACACAACCCCTCTCGAAGAGAAACATTATTTAATATGGAAGGGTTCATTTAGAGATTTAAAATGTAAACTAAAGTATCTGATTTATTGGAGAGAGCGAGAGAGAGAGAGAGAGAGAGAGAGAGAGAGAGAGAGAGCATGTTTCACATTAGGCAAAAATAGGATCCTGAAATGAAAAATTAAGATGACATATTTCAGCAGCTGCCAACACAATCAATATCTTTATCTCCTCAATCATCATCTGACTGCAGCCTTTTTCCATTTCAGAGGCATGCATTGCACAACCTGGACCTTGTCTAAGACTTTGTCCCATTTGTCAGAATCATTTGGCTTACTGCTTAATGAAAGGGACACAAAAGGCCTAGCTAATGAGATATATAGCAAACTGATTCAGACTGAAACTGATCTGACGCTCAAGTGAATCACAATATCTTCATTTTGCATGTCAGTAACCCATCATTTCTGAAGGCAAATAGCTTTTCAGATGCTGTGGTAGTGAAAATGTATTTATTTAGCTATTAAGAACTTCATTATCACTGGAAACATTAACTGGACCGTAATACAGGTCTTATACTGTGCTGTATAGAAGAACACAGTGTCATGAATAAGAAAGATATACTACCCCAGTGTCTCTGGATTGTGTTTCGTATAGTTCTTATAGGATGCTTAGGTATTAGTTTGTGTTTACAGTATGTATCAGTGTGTATCTTGTCCACCCTGCAGCCAGTAGACTTTGGAGACAAACTCTCATCAATCGTTGAGGCAGAGAAACTGCACGCATTTCCATGTTATGATGCATCGTTTTGGCATGAGGTGCATGTGAGCACATTCACCGCAGTGACATGGTAGATGGCTTATTGTACAGTATGCATGTTCCAGTGTGTGGGTGTGTTCCTGTGGTTCACATCTCCAGGTGTGCTGAGTGGGAGGAAAGCTGTGTGTTGGGCAAACACCAAGTTATTTGGCTTTTGAGAACGCATGCAGGTTCATCAACCTACCTGTCAGAAATGGTTTTATGTTCCCACATCACATTTTTGGGAAGTTTTGTCTTTATAAAGCAAATTATTTCAGAAGGCTGGATTTGCCAGAGCAATTATTATGACATTGCATGTGATTTGCACGCACAGAAGATAGACTATAGACTATGAACTGTACATTGTGGTTTTCCATTATTCCATTGTCTGGGTTGACTTCTGTCTTAAGAGTGCTGATTAGGCTACACATTTTTATGCTTCTTTTCTGTTTCTTTTTTTTCCTAGAGAAAACACGTGAATGTGCACGTGCATCTTTCTCATTGAGTTTACTGAAGGTTAACAAAACTTTGCAGTGAGACCATTACATTTGTCTTAACTAGTTTACATGATGAAATACATGTAAACTGTCTAACGGTCTCCTAATGTAATAAGACAGATGCATCGATGAAGCGAAGTTTCGAATGTAATATTGATAACACCGGTCAATTATTTCATGCTAATTTGTCTCACTGAGCAACAGTGTGGGAGTTTACATGCAAGTCTGTTTAACTATACAGTACATATAAGAAGACAGAAATATACAGAAATAGATGGATAGATAGGAAATCAATTGAAATAAATGCCATATGCAGTAGAATAAACGGCATACCTTCAATATAAAATAACAACAAATGGACACATACAGTATCTCCTGTCACATGGGATCAGTGTCAGCATTCTGTGTTTATGAAAGAAACACAAACAGAGCTTGTATACATAGACAACACATACACAAATGTGTGTGTTCTGTGCTTCTCCTTCGCTGTGCAACTAGAAATAAAGCAAGTAATGTGAAGGTAAAAGAAACAGTGGCACCTTGAAGTACATGAGGCCAAACCATTGACCGTGATTCTCTAATTCCACTTTCTGAACGCAGTCCTCTGAACACACCTGCATCAAATACAGAGGAATAAGTGCAACGTGCACGGTACCTATACACTCAGTGGAAAAGGTCAAAGACAGACAAGCATGACTGGATGTTTGTGTGTTGAAAGGGAGGTGTGTGTGTGTTTAGTCACTCTGGCTCTCTGCCATTTCTTATGTGTTTTTAGACAGGTCACTTGCGAGGGTCGAGCAGCAAGCTGAGGTGGGATATCTGCAGAGGCGTTGACAATATGGTATTGGTAGAGATGATGTGTCTCTTTACACAACAGGGCAACTGTTAACAAGGGTACTGAAAGTCCCTCATGGCCCTGCTATGACCAGTATTTAAAAGGAGGTATATTATCAAGTGCGAAATACATACAAGTATTTAATCAGTCAGTTATCATAGCAGCTCTGCATGTTCCATTTGACAAAGTGATGCTTCAGTGGTTTGCTCCAACGGAATGAACAGAAACTGCAAAAAAAATCCAGAATTAGTAAGATGAAAAATCTTTAATTAGACGATATATATTCAATAGAGGCATTTAGGGCCTCATGCGAGCGCAACGTAAATGTGAGCGCAGCCAGACAACAGATAGCACACGCTGTGCCATCGCTTTTTACGTTGGATGTACTAAACTGACTGATCATGTAGTCTGCGCCTGGCACCGCCCTCTAAACTTGACGTTGACACGGCGAGTATGTTTTAGCCTTATATCTGTAAGGCGCCTGAAAGCAATGGAACAGCAGACTCAGAAAAAGAAAACAAGTTTCAAGAAGATTTTATTTATAATTATTCTACTTGTCTATATGTATCGTCAAACCTAAAGATAATGTGTATAATTCTAAATAAAATAATTCTGTTTGCGTTACTAAATGTAAATAAAAGAAGGGAAATAAACATTTATTTTAACACCACACAAGCAATCAAATCCTTCAGCACGTCTCCTGTGTCTTCATCTTGCTTGGCTGAATCTTGAAGTTGCTTGCTTCCCTGGTCAATGAAACACGCTACATGGGATAACACCTGCTTTTCAGAGGCGGAGAATATTCACCGCAAAACCGACTTTGCACCGCAGTTTTCATACAGTCAGCCGAATTAGTAATCACTCTCTCCTTGTGCATCTCCTTTCATTTGTTTGCAAGACACTCCCAATCTCCCCCCGACCCTCCCATGAATGAGTTTCCAAGAATAGGAAAGGGAAACTTCCGGTCCCGACCGTGTTCCTTTGTGCGTGCTGCTCTTACATACAGTGCCATGTTTTTAGTTGCAAAAGTGAGAGGAAATCACCCCTAAAACTAACTTGCGTTAGTATATGAGGACCTAAATGCTTATGTTTTGGTCTGACAATATATCTTTTACTTGTTTACAATATTTCCCCAATTTGATATACATATTTTGCTTGTTTTTGAGAGTTTTGCAGTGTGAATCCCAAATCCACAAACGTTGTAGACAAATAACTCAGCCACCTGCAAACTAAAGACTACAGTAGCATGAGCTCAGTGTAACATAAAACATCATGGGCAATTTATTAACAGCAGTTTCTAGAAATGTGTTCCCCCTCCAGGCTATTTTAATATAAAAAGCCATAATTATATGGTTAATCCCTTTAGGGCCCAGGGAAATAAGTGTGCAACTACGCGACTCCCCTCGATGACTAAATGTGTGTGTACTGTATTAGTCCAAAAAAAAGATACTACAGTACATCATATGTAATTCAAATTTGTAGTACACTCCGACACGGAGAAAGCGGATGAGAGAGTCTGACCCTTTGCTTTGGCGTGCCATCACACTTCCGTTGCACAGGGTTATATTGTTTTATCTCCTGTGTTGAATAAGAGTGCAGAGGACATGGGATACATTATACATGAACTAGGGACAGGCGGACGCCACAGCACTTGGCAGCTTGGGCAGACTTCTTATTCTTCTACAGCATGCATAGCGGAGACATGTGCAAGGGGATGCAAGGGGATGAGGGATTCAGTTACACAAAGGAGTAGAGGCAATGGCACCGGGCAGGCAGGAGGGAAACACAGTAAGAGTAGCTACAGTATACTGAGAGCCAGCACGTGTGCACAATGCATGTCTAAAGTGAGATTCTGCTGGGAAGAGCTGGGTTTCCATCAATGGTACAGTATATGCGCGCACACATACAGTACACGAGCAGAACTCATAGCTCGTAGATCAAGCCCCAAATCCCTCAAGGTCATGGGCTAAATAATAGATATCCACGTCTGTTTTGTCCCCTGAAGCGTACTCCTTCACCTGAAGAAGGATCAGGCAGAACAGTAGCAGAGATTGCCCTGTCTGTCTCGTCTGCCCTACTGAGTGGGTATGCAGAGAGGTGGAAGCCATGCTGGTACTTTACCAGGCTTGTGGAGACATGGTTATTAGCTAGAGCAACATCTGCTTTTGGGAAGAAGGTTCAGAGGAATCGGGTTCAGGGCATGTGTACAACAAACACACAAAATGATAGTTCCTATCTGTCTGTCACTGATGGAGTGAGTGGCTGTTTGATTCCTGATGCTATTGATCTAATGCATTGCCTGATAGATGCCCCCCACGCCCAGAGTCGCAATGTATCCAATTCGCCTGCACACACACACACACACACACACACACACACATCGCCAATTGATTCTCACCATCCTATTGGAGAGATTTCCTGGAACATAACTGTGTTATTTGTTGCTGTATTCCCTGGCTTCCATGACACGGATGAACCTGTCATGGTGATAACTATGATTAGATGTGTGTGATGACAAGTGAGATACAGCCGGGTTCAAATCCAATGGCATTTACACTCACTTAATTATTTATATTCTTATCTGTCCTTTAGTCATTGGGGATTCATTTTGTTTTAAGCTAAAACCACTATTACAGTTAGTTATATGAGTGAGTTACCTCTACTTCTCCCGTGCAGCTCTCATAAGCTCAGGTCAGCTCTAAGGAAAGTAAAGATGAATTCCTTATCAAATCAAGAAGAAAATTACCTGAGATGTTTATTACAGCACCTTGACGATCAAAGCCTTAGGAATTGCACGACTTCAAGAGGTAATGTTTTCCAAATATAATTTATGGACAGCGCGGAGATTGACAGAATCGCATGCCGTGGTTGGTAGAGGTGCTAAAATGATGTCTGTCTCAACATTGGCCATAATTCCCCTTCAAAGTATTGATTCTTCATGCAGGAAATGAGTTTCATGTTAACACAATACGTCAAATGTATCCACACTGAGACGCATTACACGGTACAGTAGAATAGAAATAGCAGACCCTCTGTTTTAATAAGATACATCTACAGATACGCGTCCTTGGTTGACATGCTGGTGCACGTTGCAGGCTGAGGCACGCAGCGTGCCCGGCATGCAATGCAAGGCTAAAGAGCCACCGAGCCGAGATTCGCTGACCGACTGCTTGCATCTCCTTTTAACGTACACTAGTTTCTGTCCCCCATGACTAACATTAATGATGTTGAAAGGTCATTAATAAAGCTGTTTGAAATCTGACAGGAATATATGCTCCAGCAGAAACGGGAACACGTCCAACATTTCCTATATATTTGTGAGAAAAAAAAAGAAGAAAAGTCTCCCTTTGCTGAATGCTTTTTTGAATTATGTTTTCGTCTTTGAGAAAATTGCAGCAAATACTCAAACACCACATACGGCATGAGCGGAGTCTAAACCTCCTCAAGATGTTCTAGGCATTCATTTGCATTTGATATCAAACTGTCACATGTGTGTGTGTGTGCTTGAATGTGTCTACCAAGTAGCCATAAATGTAATGTGATGTATTCTTTGATAACACTGGCATGCCTACCTAGAAGAGTTTGAGCAAGATACCTAACCCTGACCTGTTGCTATACACTCCAGATTAAAATCATATAATTCCAGATTAAAAGATGTGGGTCCGTACCGTACACTAGAGTTTAAGATCCCCTCTCCTTTGTATTGTGCATTTGAAAATGTCCTGTTGTGAAATAGCATACTTTGTTAGTTACCTTCTCTCCTCGCTTGTCTTCAACTGTAAGACACTAAGGTCTGATACAACAACAAAGAGCTACAGTACACACAAAAAAGAAGTTTTCATTCATCGGATTATCTTTATTTTTTATTATTACTATTGTGGTTTTTATTTTATGGTGAAAAGGACACACGTCAACTACAATAAAGCCGCAGCTGCATCTGAAACTGCCAAAGATCATTGGCGTTTTAAACGGCACATTCACATGTAGAATGCACCGAGGCGCGTTAAGGCAAACAGCGGCAATTGATGAGCTAAATGTCACAAAGGAGGATGCGCAGGGCTTCATTCCGCCTCCCCCTCCTCTGCCATGATGCCACAGATGAAGACTAACAGTGGTGCCAGCTATCACTGTACACCCACTGGCAATCTGTTGCAGGGGATTGATGTGAACTCCTCCCACACGCAATACAAAAGTCCAGAAAGGTGATGAGCCACCGTTGGCGTTTGCCAACTCTTTACAATTGAAATGATCAAATTAAAAAATAAAAAAGGAGGCGTTTAAGAACTTGTGTCAGTCTTCCTACATCACTATCCGAAGCAGCAGGACGTTATTCATGACCTCTCACAGACTTAATGTGCCTCAATGGAGTGCTGGCAGAGAAAAAGTTTCACCCAGATAAACAGGAAAAGTGCTGCTCTCCTATTTCCCGGCTCAACTTTCTCCTGAAAGATATTCACTGTGTACCTTTGACACAGTGGCTGAGAGGGTCTGAGACTCTCTCTCTCTCTCTCTCTCCCATCTTGTCAAAATGGAGCCCACCGACTGACTGCACATCTGTCACTCATGCTTACAGCTCTCAACGAGAGGGTGACAGCTCCCCCGTGCATTAGCATCTCCCCGCTAGCAGCCAACATCTGCATGTGAAAACAAGGCAAAACTCCGTAGGGGAGAATCTAGTATAGGGATAAGGCCTCAACTCATACAGTATGACAACAGTATGCACAGACATTGCTTAAACACTGTCAGCTTGTGTATCGACACAACATGACATAAGCAGTGTCAGGTTCATATATTTTTCTACAACAAAACTCCACACTTGTTCTTGTTTCTCATGTTGAGACGGGTGGGCAAGTATATAGGCACACGGAAACGTTGTACCCTCCAATTTGGGCTGACGGGAACTTTGTACTGCCAGGCAGTTGAGGTGCAAATCGAAAACTGGGCCCAAAATAATTTGATAACCACATGGTTTCTTGGGCTGGGTGAAGGCTGTTTTCACACATGCACAATTCCTGGGGTCGACTTTAACGTTTTCCCTCAATGTCCACCTCTATTACGCAAATGTAGGCTCTTTAGCGAAGTGGAGGTAACAGATGTTAAATTAGAAAAAATGAGGAATGAGAGAAGCATTAGTGGCGGAAAATGCTGCAGAAAATGATTATTTAAGTACCAATAAAGCATGGCAGACAGTTAATTTGGCAGCCCATATTGCAGACAGTGTGTGTGTGTGTGTGTGTAAATCAGGTTTGCCCAGAGCTACAAAGCGAACCAGAGGTTGTGACATGTTCACAAGCTCTTAGTCCTGCACACTGGCTAGCCTCTCACGTAAAATGTAGTCACACCCACATTCAGTCCAGGTCGTTGTATTGGCACACAGCCCCTCCTGGTGGGTTACTAAGCAGTCTACTGATAGCATATCATGTGTTATCCCCTTATAGTTGCCCATCGACTGGAACTTTTGGCCTTGGTTCTACGATGTCACCCTCAGCCAACGCTTAGACCTTGAAGCCTCCTCCACTAGCCTCCTAGACCACTGGGATGTTTGATCTGAGGCTCAGACCCTTGATAGACCTGCCACCTCAGAGCAGAACTGAGTCAATTGGGTCTTGTCACAGCACAACATTTGAGAGATTTTTGTTGCAAAAATTCTTCATTAAAGCAATGGAAATTATATGTAGTATGGATATTACAGTGGCAATGCTCAGCAGTGTCATTAACATCACTGAATAAATCCCGGGATTTCATAACTTTAACATTTACGCACGCATGGAATTTGTTAAGTTTTATTTTTTGCTTAGGCATACATACTGTCACATGCAAATGGGTGAGGTTGCAAAAAGCAGGCGCAGGTTGGGTTCAGAACAGCAATATTTAATGAAAACAGAAAGCAACACTCACCAATACAGGAAACAATGACAAGGACAAAGGATACGTATACTGTGGCTAATTGGGGAATGGAAACTAGGTGTGTGTAATGACAAGACAAAGACACAGTCCAGGATGAGTTAGGTGAATGCTTCCCAGGTGCCCAGGTGAAGTATACAGTATGCTGAGTTAGTGGTGTGGTACTGTATAAATGCTTATTGGATGATAAAGCCTGCTTAAATCCTAAAAAACTACAGTACATGTCTTATACTAAACTACAAGTCTTAAAACACATTTGAGAAAAGATATAATTGCAGTGGTGTTGTGGGAACTGTTCATTTCACGTCTTTCCATATCTGCACAAAGGCACAAATTGACCTTTCAGAGATCAAATACTACATGAAACCTCATTCAGTCTTTTTGTACAGTAAGATCGTACATAATATTCTGTAAAAGAACAGTGGCAGCCATGTTGGATAAATCATAGTGTTGAGGTTGAATCAGTGGGATAAATAATCCACTGGCCAATATTCTTTGCTTTTGTACCCTTCGGCATTTCAGAGCATTTCAGAAGATACTTTGCAAAAGAGCAACAAAATACTTTAATTAGCATTACTCATAAATAATCCTCCTCATTTCTATTCTATGCCCCTCAGTGAAGATTCAAGAAGCTCTAGTGTGTTTTATACTATGGGCCTACCATTAATGAGCAGGTTTGGTGCTCTTAATCTGTCTGCAATGGAACAGCTTTAAATCCATATATCTACTGTGTAGTGCATGCTGCGATTACTATACTGTGGGGCTTCACGCATGGTCATGGAGGTTGCAAACCTGGAGTGTTTGGAGTGAAGCCAGTACCCCAGCATTATTTTCTTCTAGTTTCTTCTATTCATACTTAAAGATGTGTCCATTATTACTGGTATGAAACATCTTTCTCTTCCTTATCGGCTTTGTTTTCCCTCATGTATTGTTTATCGGCTTTCCTTCTATTGTCCAGCATTTCCCTCCACCTCTCGTTGTTTTCCTTTTTTTCTTGCCTAGCCAAACTATTACCGCTCCCTGTTCCCCTGCTTTAAGTTAAGTTACGGAGTTATCTCTGTCGGCAGACAGTGGAGGCTCAAGTAGAGCTTGTTAACTGAGCCCGGTTGGTTTTAACTGTGCTGGAATGCCCGGCACACAACACATGGGATTGTCTGCCGGCCCCATATATTAAAGCAAAGGACTCCCCAGAGCCTCCTCAATGCTTTTAGATAAAAAGCTCAGCTCAGCTCAACACATTTGAATGCCAACATATCTTCGTCATGAGATGTATATCAATTGATGTTTTAATTCCCATTACACCATCTAGTTAATTCTTTGGAAACCCATTACAGGAAGGTTGGATCGAAGAAGCAGCTAATTTATTTAGATAATTTACACCATATCTGATCTGTAAATGGGTTTTTCGCAAGTGTCAATGCCATAAAGAACCAACTACTTTTACTGTGCCATATACATATAGACACACACACACACACACACACACACACACACATACCTACTGTACGAACTAAAAAGGCATCACATGTAACACATTTGGCTGTTACTGTACAAACATTGAACAAATAAATGTTGATACAAAATTGAAATTTGTATTATGGCAATGGGTTTTCAGTGTATTCTGCCTTTAGTCTTGCTTGTTTGTACTTTGTTGTCCAAATACAGTGTATGTATGTGTGTGAGCATAAGGAAATCTGAAGATGATAGGATAATAGAAATCTGAAGATGATACTGTAGGACCCTTTCCAGAACAAAGTTTCATGTGCAAATGGCTACCTGGATTATGTGCTCAGTGGCAAGCACCACCTACGCACATTTCTTAGCATTGCATATCATTCTTGGAACATAATTCCAAACGGTTTGTTAGCCAGTAGCATAACCATTGGCCGGTCAACATGCCGGGTCTCTACAATGTTCTTGCTGGAAGCTGGCCAATCGTCCGCTACTACCTGTTTTTGAGTTTAACTGTCAAATCTGTAGTTGTTCTGGTTAGTTGAAGGCTGCAATCCCCTGCAAAGTATTTCATTGACACCTATGGGCAATACCTCTATGAAACATATCTGACCGGTCGGAACAAGCGATGGTATCACTATGCACTATGTCTGGAGATAATCCTAAACAGTATTTTGTTTTTCCTTGTTCAATGCAAGCACCCAAACACAGAAATTAAAAAATAACAAAATAAGTCAGTGGCACAGGATGCTTGAGGGGGGTGGGGGGGTTGCAATCTTGCAATCACAGCACCAACAGTGCGGACCCCATACACCTTCCCTATACTCAGCCTTCCATAAACATTACCAACAGCAGGAGGGCCCAGTGCTGCAGTGCACTCTGTTAACCAGACACAGAGCCCTCAGAGTGTGTCCGTGCTCTCACACATGGGTCCATGCGGCTGGTTGTTTGGTGAAGGGTTCGGTAGGCAGGAGGAAGGCTGATGAATCACGGAAGGCAAAAACGTCGTCCTGAAGGTGCCAGGAAATTAGTCTGAGTCTGCAGTGTGAGTGGGTCGATGAAATGCAGAGGGACTGATGTTGAAGGCAGAGCGGGCCAAACACATATGCTTTGCAGCTGTCTGGCTGGGTTACTATGAAAAAAGCTACAGTACAATTTGACTTGAATTTCGATTTTGAAGATCAAGGTTTTACTCAAATATACTCCACATAGAGCTATACACAGTGGCGGCCATGCGTTTCACACCTAGGCCTTCAGTGATGTCCTACTTAGTACGACTTCAATAGATACCTCTCATTATACTATCATTTATGACATCACGTGACCACGGCTGGATAAATAGTATACAGAAACACACTTAAGCACTACTGGGCATTGCATCCCCTCAATTGTGTACAAAACAGGCTATTTTCCAGCGCATTTAAAAATCAATAAACCCGCATCAGCAATTAAAACATCTCTACGTGGTACTGTCAAAACAAAAAAATAAAAGGGTATTTAAAATTACCTGTCCAAAAAGTTTTAATAAGTCCACATAGAATACAGGCAAGCTTTAACAAGAGTGTACACTAAATTGCAAAATCGCTGATTAATATCAGACAGACACCAACAATGACCGAAGGAGGGCAAAACTTTGATTTAATTGCAAATCAACGTTTTGCCCTTGGGTAGATATATTAGATTTCTCTCACTGCTAACCGGGTGCAGCTCAGTTGATCTGCGTTGAACTCTCAAGTGAGTAGGCTGCTATCCTCCTTCTTCTCATTGTTGTTTTACAGAGGTAAGTGAGTATCCAATCACAACGTGACGCCAGCTAGGTAGCCTACTGTCAACAACTCATGATCTGATTGGCTATCGCAACTGTCTATCAACTGTATGTGCCCGTTCCTTACAATGCACAGACGCCAGCATTGTTGATTCTGAAGGCGTCAGGCAGATTTCATACAGCCTGGCAAAACTAGCTAGCTGAATTCTGATTGGATAAAAACTCTAACCTAAAAACCACACGAACATGAAGAGAATATGTATAATGATAATAGGTATAATATTTTTTATATATTTAGGGAAAGTAAATTCAAAATTAAACAAACTTTTATCAAATTATGATCATGATTTATGATCATGATTTATGTTAGGCCAGCAGAGAAGGCCTTGCTGGCCCTGACGGCCCACCACTGGCTATACAGAAAAGCAGTTATGCTCTAGTCTGTACACGTGTGCCTTTGTGTGTAAGAGAGAAAGGGAAAGAGCGGAGACAATCATCAGTACAGCTTTACATTTCGATACACTGCATGAAAAGTTAATATTTCTTCGATTTTCTTTTTTCTACACACATTTTGAGAGTTAGTCTAGACGATGGAACGTTTTTATCAAAGGCGCAGGCAGCAGTATGATTCAATTCATTTTTGAAATGTTTCTCAAGGAGGTTGCTGGTCTTAGAAACAATTAGACTCGCGTAGCGTTAGTTTTTGATCCTGGCCTTTATGCTAACACATTAACAAGACCAAGAAAGTGAGGGTTGTAGAGACAGACAAGGTTTTAGACAAACTCTGAATCCTGGTCTTTGCGTTTAAAATTCACCGCAGCTTTGCTTTCATTCTCTCGCCTCTCCCGTCCAGCTCGAACCAGCTCCTTTGACGCTCCATTCAGCTCTCACATATTCCTGGTGGCAGGGTCGGAGAACTGTCTGAAGCCTGTTAATGCATACACTCTAGTCACTAAGGGTTAGGGTTACTGTCAGAGGTGAAAAAACCTAAGTTGAAGGACTTGGCAGGAGCGAGACAGGAACCACTGCTGCTCTTCATTTATTCATTCCCTCCATCCCGCCACCATTATATAAAACAAACACTGATACTTGCAAGCCCAGCACAAAGGTCATTAAAGGCTAGGAAATTCTTGCGGCGAAGGGCGAAAAAGTGGTTTTATAACAGTATTAATCCACACTGAATGTCTGTCCGTCAAAAGTTATTGAACATGACTCTTGAACAGTTTGAATCTCCCACTTGCTCACCATCCAGCCCCACAATTCCCTGCCGTCAGACAACGCTAGCGCCACTGCTACCGCGGACGTCTCTGTATCCTGCTATTAATCCAGTCGTTTGTGCTCGTAGCTTGCTCTATTCCTGCAGCTAAGTCTGGATGTTATTTACTTGTTAACAATTTCCCTCCTGCCTGCACTGCTCCTCGTTAATTCTGATCGTCAAGTTCTGTTCTCGCATGCACACACACACACACACACACACACACACACTCCTCTAACCATTCTCTTTCCCTGCCATCCCTCACACCATGATTTTCTTCTTGCAGTCTATTATTTACATAAACATCCATATTTATAATCTTCCTATGCTCATTATACACTTTTTTAAGCAGGCAGATAACACACACACACACTGAAATTCTCAAATGCCCAGCAGTGTCGATGATAATACAGGCCATTTTGCGACAAGAAAATGTATGAAAATGAAAAACTATGCTTTTGGCAACGTTTTGTTTTGATTAGTTATGAACCCATAATTCAGAAAACGTGGTGAAATATGTTATCCTTAAAATGTATATCAAGATTTATTTACATTTTTGTTTTTACAATACCTTATCTGTGACAACATAAAAATTGAGCGGGCTGCTCACAATAACGTCTGTTTGTGGCTAAACCAACAGAGGTTCAGTTTAGACCAATCAGCGTCCTATGAGGAACTACTGGAACAGGTGGGCGTGGTTGAAGTTAGCCTGTTATAGATGATGATACAGTAGATGGTTTATCCAATGACCAGTAGTTCTTGACATTGCCTGACCTATTCCAAACAGTTTCCAAGGACAACAACTCAGATGGTTGTGTAACCATTTGATGTAACAGGTTAGCTAAATCCTGGGGCCGCAGGATTTCCCCCGCAGCATGATTAAAGCTGCACTTTCGCGGGATCCCAATGCAGTTATCTTATAGTTTTCATCAAAGCACTAACATTTTGCTAGCTTTTTAGCTGCTCAGAGATATTGAAGGTTAAAAACACAAAAATAAAAAAAAACCTGCATTATAGTTTTAAGACGTATTGAATTGTAGGAGCTCTAGTCAGTGGTGGCATTTGTCTTGGCTTGCAATCAAGCTTTGTTCTTCATAATGTAGCTCAGAAGATCCTGAGAGCCCTGCTAAAGATGTTTCCCAACAGACTGCCATGTATCACTCATGATAAGCCGCTCAATTAGGCAGTCCATAAACAGCTCTCACATTCTTTTCCATATCGCTCTCTCTCTCTCCACATGGAAGTCTTAGTACGCTCTGTCTCTTGCTATAATTAGGAGCCGATGGGAATAGTAATCACACTCATTGGGAGAAGGCCTAGCAGTCTAGCCAAACTTTGAAGTCGGCGCTAACTCATACGATGGATTTAAAATGATCAGCCCCTCCCCCACCATAAATGGAAAAGGCAATGCTCATTGGTGAGCACAACAAAACAAACAACACACTTTGGGTAAAGAAAACTGCAATTAGGAGAAGGATGGATGTTGCCATTTTCCACCGGCCTGCAAAGGTTAAATTAAGCTCTTCTATTAAGACAGGAAGTCTGCTTCCTGCTCTGATATTCATCCTATTCTAGTCAAACAGACAAGCTGGGCTATCCCAATGGCTGCTGTGTGCCCATAAAGGGTACATGTGACTGCTAAAATGCATTTATATATACTGTTGACAGCAGCACTTTGGCTGAAACAGACTAGGCAGAAAATATCAACCAAATATGAAAGTAGTGACATTTATTTGCGGGCCACAACTGATTTTGCCGTCCTGCTCTCGTCCGCTAACATGATATCCGGTCTGCCGTCTGCCCTGTTCCATGTGAACGCAGCTTTAAGCCTGTGGGTTCTGTGGGGGTATTTAGGTTGTGGTTTGTATTATGTTGGTTGTTTTTGCTGTCTCGGTGTGTGTTGTGTTTGTTTATTAATTAAATACTTTTTATTTAAACCCTGCGCCTGGTTCCTGTTTCTGCTCACATGCCACACTCCTGTATTTGGCTTACCCTAATGAACTTTTGCACCATTGCATGACATGCCAGACATGGCCAGGCAGATAACATCTGTGCACAGTATACCGTAAACTACGTTGATTTATGAAATATATACGGTGTGCAGTATAGCGCATATCATAAATGATGAGTCTGAACGGCAAACCTGATTAAGCTCTCTTCATTTCAGCTTTGACTGCAATGGAGGTGCACACCTCTAAAAAGGTTGGGTCAGTGTGGTGCTAATGATGGAGAGAATACCTACTTTACCCTTTTAATATACTTTGGAACCCTCCAGTGTTCCAGCAAACCACAGCTTGACCTTCCCTTTAATAATTACAGCAATTACAGAGTTCTTAGTGGCTGCCCCAAGGAAACTATTAAAACATCATTCTCTTACTCCTTGGCCAACCAAATGGTTATGTGGTGCAATGAGAACTCAATATGCCAACCCATTCGGCTCTGCGTGGCCATTTTCTCACTGCCTCACTCAGGGGAGGCCCAAGCCTTAAAGGGACCCACCACCTCTGCACCGCCAAAAATGCTTGATCATTCGCAAGTGTAAATCTAACACAGGCATTACTGATGTCAAGTTTCCCACTCTAAGACAAATGTACAATTATTTGACTTTTGCTTAACTGTCAGTTTGATGAAAAAATGAATATTGATGTGATAATATTTGACATAGCTACCACACAAGTACATAAACAATAAATAGTTAAATTAGGTTTTGTAAGGAGGAGAAATCTTCCTTATATGGGGGGTTTGTTTATTATAATTCCATGATATTCCAGAAGGTACAGGACTAGTGGGAACCATGTAATATAGTTATTTCTAGTTAGATGTGTTGTTGACATGATACCAATTTCAGCCTATCATGTATTTACCCTTATGCTTTTTCATATAAAAGGGTAACAAACTCACAACAGTAATCTGGTGTTCAATTGCAATAAAGCTAATGTGCATCACGTGTTATAGCCTGCTAAACATAGTGTAAAGAAAAAGTATATAAACCAATAGAAAAATACTGAAAAATACACACCTTGCTAGTTATTTGATATTGTGATATTGTGTTTGATATTTCTGTGCCTCATTGTCTGTTTTTGTAGCATTGCTATGGCATTGAATGTCAGTGATAAGCTAACAGTTCTGACAGGCGGCAGGACATTTTTTAACCATGCTACAATGCTAACTAGGTAAATAACATAGCCCAATAGGCCTACTGTGTTTCCTTCCATCTATTCATCTATTCCATCTATTCATCATCCAATTAATTCATTAGGTCATTGACAAAAAATATTTTGAGAGGGGGCCCCCTGGTGGCCACGGGGCCCTAAGCAGTTGCTTAGTTTGCTCATGCGTCGGGACGGCCCTGGCCTCACTAAGGAATGGTCTTACCCGGGTCCGATGATTTGCTCTGCTGCATGCAAATCATCAAACAACACCGCACTGTCGCTGTTGTTTCCATTAGACAAGCATGTTAGCCCTTACAGTAAAAGCAATAATACATTTTTTGTATATATATACACAATATATCAATAGCATAAAAAAAACCCCACTCAGACATTCATTCAATGGTACAACACATTCCCTTATGGCTTGTAAGTGACATGTAATCTGTAATTACTGATTTTTGGGTCTTGCGGTATTTAATGTAGTGATGGCTGTAGAATAACAACTGTTTCTTAATCTGTTTGTACTTGTTTTAAAAGACCTGTATTGCCTGCCTGACGGCCGCAGTTCAACCCGTCCGTGTCCGGGGTGTGAGGAGTCATTCACTATGTTTAGTGCTCTATTGAGACATCGGGAACTGTGTAGTTCTGTGTAGAACATGGAATCCTCTCTGAAAGTTGTCTAATTATTTATCTACTATAACATACCACTACATCACATGAAGCAATCGTTAGTTCACCTCAGAAATGCAGAATGTAAAAATATTCAGTGTTTCCGTATGGGTATGTTACGTTTACGCATGAATTAGTGTGGAGACAAGCAGGTTGGCAATGAGTCTATTGTGACCTCGGACAGGTAACCTGAGATAAGAGATAGGCGCTTGCTAACAGGGTATTTTGTTTGTTTATTCATGTGTTACCATAACAGATATGTGATACATTTACAAAAAAAAAAAAAACAACCTTTATGTACCACACAAATAACTAACCACACACTGCACTGTAAATAGCACTTAGAGCATTTTGTTTGAAGCAGGGAAAATTACCCAATGCCCTCTAGACTGCATCCTTTGAATCGGATAGATAAACACAATGTCTCTGTGCTACTGACAGAGGATTGATTGTTTACTCCTGTAAACAAACGGTCATGAGTTATATTTCATAGACACAAAATGTACTTTGCCTTCTTTAAAAAACTATTGTTCAAAGTCTTGGTACACCATCTTGGTAAACCATCCAGTGTTAAAATGTCTCTTCTAATTTCATATTTATTGTAGAATAAACCACATTTTATATGAATTTTATTACATAGTTTGATTATTATTTCATACTTTTATATCCTGTGTAGGTCACATAGGTTCTTACTGTTTTTTTTTATTTTTATTTAGTTTTTAGCTAAACATCTGTTACCCCATGACCTCCCCTTGTTTACTCTGTAATGTGTACAGAGCTGCAGAATAAATGGTCAGGTGACCAAATATTGAACATCAATCATTCCATCAATAAAACACCACACAGAGCTTACACTGGCGGTGCCATGAGTTAACCTCACTGCCCGACACCTTAAGAGAAATGCTAGGGATGCTAGCTTTCAACTTCTTGCTATCATGTCTGCCTGCTGTTTTGAGAGTTTGAGTCCGGTGCCGGGCTGTGCTGTGCGTGTGAGAGTGTGTAGCAGGTGTCTCTCAGATAGGTTACTGTAGAGCCCGTGGGTCATAACCTCTTTTATCAAGCAATGCTTACCTCCCACAGCAGAGTTTCAGGTCCGAGTCCCAGTGAGGGAAGGCCCGGTTACGTCCACACAAGACCATTTAGTTCCGTGACCCAGATGGGAGTGAGCTTTAGGGAGGTGAATGTAACGGTAGCCAGCGGGTAGTACTGTGCTGTGCAGTGAGCAAACCTCACTCCCTGACACATAAGGAACGTGCTGCACCCATGGGTGTTAGCCTCCTAGCTAGCACGCCAACCTCCCACAGTGTATATTCTCCAACGTGACCAGGGGTGACTTTGGCACAGCCAGGAGTACAGTACCCGCTTCTATTTTTATAGTATTCTGCTTCCTTTGGAAGCAGAGAAAGACAAGCCTCCCAAACTACAATGTTTCCATCGGAGGGCTCTTGAAACTCGAGCTCAATAAAGAAGATATGCAAAGTTGCCCCCTTCTCTTTTTCCTCTGAGTAGCCATGAGCTTCCCTCTTTCACATCAAAGCCATCTCATTGTCTGTGATTCTTTTGACCACCGTCCGTCACTGTATGATATTCAAAAAGGCCCAGGGCTTTGAAGCTTTCTAGATGCTCTGTTTTGTCAGGCCTCACTCTTGTCATTTTTACCCATATTAAAAGGACATGAGAGGCAGACCCTTCTCTCCAAATGCTGCATCTTACATCTGCTGGGCCTTTCATCTAGCCATGTTTCCGGTCCTTCTTTCACAAAGAGCCAGACAGACTTATGGAGTTTACACAGACAAACACACACACACACACACTATCTTGTACTCTTGGTCTACAAGTCTACAAAACATCATAAACATCAACACAATCAAACCACCATTTTACATTATGCATTGTTATTGTGCATTGGCAGATATTGTATTTTATGCGGATATTTACAAAAATGGCGTATTTTATCAATCATGACTAAAACTGTAAAATATAAAATATCACAACGCTCTGTTCATTTGTATGTATACAGTATTTCAACAATAAAGTATTGCTGAGTGTTGACAGAAAACTATGCCACTGTGTGCAGCATTATATTTGCTTATTACTTAAAATATAATTAGCTTGCTGCTTTTGTACTTTAGGAAAATGCTTATGACACTACTTAGCAACTCTGTCAGACACATACTCAATGACGTCCTCACACATTTTATGCTAACACTGCTGGTATTAACATGAAAGGAATGCCCTCAGATGGCACGGTTCATTTTCCTCAGCGAGGTGCTAAGACCAAACCAAAGCATGTGACTCGTTAATGCAGCACAGCGGGTTTATATTAAAGATACATAATAAATAAATAAAGCTACATTTTGGCTCTGCGAATGAGCTCAAGAAGAAACCTGTGAAACAGAGCAGCCAAATCCATTGCGACTAATAAAACTCACAATAGCGGTTTGTTTGAACAGCCCTGCCGTTATGTAAGTCCTGACATTTGAGTTGATTGCGTCGTTCCACTTTTCTTTTTGTTTTATCTCTTACAGGCTGCTGGAGAGTGAAAGCAAGTGCATTTGCAGATGAGGCAACATTGTTTCACTGTGATTTGTGTTTAGCGTGAGAGCAGAGGAAACACCCGGGTGCACACTCGAGGTATAGTGTCTTGTTGCTCTCTGACTCCCGATTCACATACAGCACTACTGTAATGTGTGACCGCATCTGCGTGCAAGTGTGTGAATGTATTTGTGTGGCAATACGGTATGTGAATGCATGTGTGTTTGCTGTCTTGCGTGTGAGTACTTCTGAGTCTACACTGGGTTTTAGTGGTAGTGTCACAATAGTCCTCGGTTTACATGCCTGGTTTACTGTTGGTTAGCATCGTAGTAAGGACTTACCTACCAACATATACAATAGACTATACTTACGTTGTTAAAAAACCCTTTTGTAATAATTTATTTTTGGTGGTCGTCGCTCAAGAAGTTTGAAAATACACAATTGTGTGTAAGGTGGGAAATGTGTGTGTGTGACTCGTGAAGCTGCCAGATAAAAGAATGCTCTTTCCTTTATCTCATTCTTATCCAATAGGAGCTTTTCCTCTGAATGGGAGCAGTCCCTCCTGGCTGCTCTGCCCCCAGTACGATCTGGTCTCATACGCCAAAAATACATAGGTAGGAAAGTGGTGTGTGCTGTGTGTGTGCATGCGCTTGTGTGCGTTATAGTGTGTAAGTGCCTGCTTGTGCATGTGTGCGTACTTGTGTGTGCGCGTGTGTGCACGTGCATGCATGGGTGTGTGTGTGTGTGTGTATGCACTGTACAGAAGAAGCGAAATGAGCCAGACAGGACCTAGTGGAGACCACCTGGGAGCAAGGGGAGGTTGTGGGGAGTGAGGGTGGGTGTGGGGGGAGAGAGAGAGAGAGAGAGAGAGAGAGAGAGAGAGAGGGGCAGAGGCAAACTAAGATTAATGACGCTCTGGAAAGCAAGGGCTCCTGCTGGCCCCGTGCTCTGAAGACAGGGGGTGTGTGTTAAGTTTCTGCATGGATGTTGGATCAGTGAGGGGTGTGTCTCCGGCACCGGGGGAGCCAATAGGACGCCTTCGGAGAGCGTGGCAGGATGTCAGGCAAGGGGGGCTGGTGGCAGGGCCCTCCCCCCTCCCTTCCCACACGCTACCTCTGCGTGGGGCAGTCACATGGGCATCCTGAGCGGCCGTTTGAGATGAGTAATAGCGGCTGACCCAGACAGTGCCGCCTCGGCCGCCACCACCCTTGAGCAGAGATCACAGTGGGAGAACGTGATAGCTATATAAGAATGCCACCTTGCCACTGTCTCCCGCCGCACATAAATCACTCTTGCGTATACGCTGGGCATACAGTCGACTCCGATCATTGCATTTGTATGCCTTTCCTGAGGTGTTGGCACAGTGTGCGGGACCACGTGTTTTGGCCCCCACGTCCCTAACGGAATCGGACGGCCGAGGAACCGTTAACGCGGGGCGGCGTGCACGCTAACGCAATTCCGTAGCGAGTTATCTATCTGTCATGATCAGGGAAAGCAAATAAGAAGAATGCCAGGCACCGTGAAGACTATTGAATCAGAGTGAGATGTGTTGGGTTCACTGCGTAATGGATGGAAGGCTTGGCTGTACGCTGGACGGTATGCAGGCAGTAGAACGTTCCGGAATGGCTTAATTATGGGCAGGAAAACATGCACCACATGAGGTATGATAGCATCTCAACGGTGTTCCACCACATTCTAAAGATTAGTTCATATCGCACATCCGAATATTTGTGCACCAAATTCAATCGCTTACTGTGTAAAAAACAAAGACAAGCAGATGTATGGGAGATATATTGAGAGTTGACAGTTAGCCATTATAGATGGGTGCTGTAGAAATGAGCAGACTGACGACTGCTTGTTGGGGTTTGCAATAGAAGGTTGCATTACAGGATATTTATTGTGTTTACAGTACAAGCAGACTCTATATTTATCTCCTTAAGTTCTTGATTTACTGTTCCTGGATGTTTCCAGGTGTTTAACTAATAACTTCGTCTCAAACAGCAATTTTTCTCACTAAATCTCTACCAAAAAAGTCTGGTGATTAATTACATAAGTAAGGAAGGATATAAAGCTGCAACAGAGAGAATATTGTTCATGTTTAAGGAATATCAACAGGATCAATCTACAAGCGATCTCAGCTTGGACTCGTATGGAACCATCCATCCATCCATCCATCCATCCATCCATCCATCGTCATCTGCTTATCCGGAGTCGGGTCGCGGGGGCAGCAGATTCAGCAGGGGACCCCAAACTTCCCTTTCCCGAGCCACATTGGAAAGCTCTGACTGGGGGATTCCGAGGCGTTCCCAGGCCAGTGTGGAGATAAAATCTCTCCACCTAGTCCTGGGTCTTCCTCGAGGCTTCCTCCCAGCTGGACGTGCCTGGAACACCTCCCAAGGGAGGCGCCCAGGGGACATCCTTACCAGATGGCCGTACCACCTCACCTGGCTCCTTTTGACGCGAAGGAGTAGCGGCTCTACTCCGAGTTCCTCACGGATAGCTGAGCTTCTCACCCTATCTC